>JAVQJF010062525.1:0-33153 GCA_036023855.1 Gadopsis marmoratus | reverse complement strand
GCCGTTCGATAGGTAATATGCGGTTGAAGGATGACGCTCCGTACTCAGACAGTGAGTAACAAAGGTATTTTATTTATAACAATGGAGGGAACGGGGATGAGGATCAAAACTAAACATAGGACTGAATCCCTACCATCTCTGGTAAATTGTAGCTTGTATAACTAATAGCTATATTAACATTAATCAAAGTGCAAAATGTTAACAAATGTTAAAATAAGTCAGGTAAAAAAAGTCACAGGGTTTGTCATTTTCCTTTGCTGTTAAAATAACTTTAATAAAGGGTTCTTACAATAAGATAAGTCTGCAGTTGTAAATGTTGATGTTTTATAGAAATTGATGTTGGTTCAGATGTGCTCCAGTGCTTTTCCAGAACGTGAAGTGGCCAAATGATCCATTGATGAACCAAAAAAACTAAAAATGACAAAGGCAGTGTTGTGCCAGAGGAGGATAAACACCAGCAACAAGGCTTTTTTCACAGCCCGGCAACCCCAAAATTAGTTCTTACTAATCACTTAAAACAAACCTAAATAAATGAATAGTAGGATGAATTTGGTTCCAACATTAATTTACTTATCCTCTGACCACTATGACTGAAAGTTTGCCATATTATCAACTTGACTATTTTTTTTAACTAGGAAAACTGAGCCATAATTAAAGCAAACATGAGGACGCGGTCATTCCACCATCGTTTAAGGTCACCCTAATTTAGGCTTGATGCCAAATCAGGCTGTTGTCAACTGTAACTTCGACTTTATCTACTTCTTGCAGCTCTTTTCACCATACCGTACAGCAAGGCAGCATAAAGCAAACAGAGCAGATTCCATTTTTTACATTAACATTAGTGCCTGTTGCTCATTAACTGCTGCCTCTTATTTATCAGATGATATTTAAATTTAAAAGCACAACTGATCATCTGAATGCATCAACTACTTGAACAACATAGCAAGAACTTAAATAAGCAAAAGAGATGAAACTCATATAACAAGAGGTTCCAATCACTGAATATTACCTTAAAATCAAAATCAGAACTGGACTAAGTAGAGTGTGAATGGACAGAAATATTACTATTATGTATACTGTGACTGTTTGTATGAAGTGGTGTTGATAGCTGCTTCCTGTTCTCTTCATACATGCAGGACAAAGCTAAGTACCCCGTTAGTGTTAATGCCCCTTAAAATATTCATTATGGTCACTGTGAACTGTGAAAGCTGCTCAATTACACCGAGGCTGATGGGAGCGGCAGTCGTGACTGTTCTCACCCCCCCCATCTCTCCCACCCTCCCTCTCTCTTCTTCTAGATATCTCACTGCTGCTATCAAAAGCCTTTGTCTTCTTCTTCCTCAGACCTGCCTCTCTTTCTGTATTTATTCTCTCCTCCCTGTTTCCTTTCCTCTTACCCTCTCCATCCGCTATATTTCTTTCCTCTCTAATATCTCCTTTCCTTCCTCCTTCCTTTGTTTCCTCCCTTGTTTGCTTGCCTTTGTTTCGTGCCCTGCTTTCTCTCCTCTCTTACTTTCCTACCGTTTGAATGACTTCCTTCTTTAGCTCCATATCTTCCTTCTTCCCTGCTCCCTTCCTTCCCCTTTTCCTCCCTTAAAATCTTTTCTCATTTGTTTTTACCATCCTCCCTTGCTCCCTTCTTTCCAACTATCTTTCCTTCCTTCCATCCCTACCTCACCTTACCTCAGCTCAGTTGTTTTCTCTTCTCTTTTTCAATCTCACTGATCTCTCCTCAATTTTCCTCCTTTATTTCTCTTATCCCTTCCTGCCCTGAACCCTCTCTCCCTCTGCATTTAACTCTGTTATTTCCTTCCATTGTCTACTTCTGCTTTCCTTCTCTTTCTTTCACACTCTTTCCCTACCTCCTCTCTGCCTTCCCTCACTGACTCCCTGACTTTTGTTTCATTTAGTTCGGGATTCTATGGAGGCACCAGAGTTTGATACCACACACCGTCCACCTGCTGTGGAACAATTTCTTCATCTGGGTCAGTTTGCTCTCCTGAGGTGGTCGGCTTCTGGATGCGATGGCTTTTTAACAAGCAGTCTTTTCTTTTATGCATCTTTTCCTTTCATTAGAACTTCACATAATGACTCCTCCTGCATTCTATAAAAATGATGATAATCATAATTTTGTGAAAAATGTAAATATCTTTTCTTAGTTTGAGCAGAATTGCTGCTTTAGCAAATGTTTTGAAACCTTGTTCCTCCATTAATGAGAAGCCAATTTCCATTTAACATCGCTACATTATTTGTTTCCTGGAATTGCTGATTTCAGTGTTTCCATGTCACTGAAATACACCTTTTAAGTTTCATGATATTCTGTTTCTTTTGCACAATACACACAAGTCAATGCTGGCAGCTGATATAAATAGCTGCTGCCTTAGCAATGAAACATTCATTTATCACTACAAATACATACAATACATACAAATTTGGCCGTTGGTGCCATATAAACACTGATCTCGACAATAGTGACCGTGGACTGGACCGGACAGCACTGAACTGGTCTAGACTGGATGGAACTGAAATGACCTCACTCCAGTGAATTGGACTGATCAAATGGGCTGGACTGAACTGGACAACTAAGATCAAAGAACTAAGACTAAAATTTAAAGTGGACAGGACTGAATTACAATGCTATCGAATACATTTGACCATACTCAGCTGGACATCACTAGACTGGCGTGAATTATCCTGGATGGAATTGGATGAACCTGGGCTGCTCTGAGTGGATTAGTGGTATATAATATATACAGTCTGCAGTGGCTGAATGTTAGTGTCTGTTAAACATCTGCCTGTCAGCTCTGCTCAGTATCACTGGATCAGTAGATAACTCCGTCGCCCAACATCAAATAAAGCTTTGGAAATTAAGAATCTAACTCCCATTTTGCATGCTCAGCTACAGATAAGTCCTTCTTTGGCTCTTACTGCTAGAAAAAATGGCATCTAACTAGAGCCTATTTTGTGGGAGTTTAATAACAAAAGGCTCCAAGAATGAGCTGTAGCCTTTGGGCCACTTTAATGCTCCTATTTCAAAACAATGGGCTCATTTACAAACCTAGCTTTATCATAATGAGCTGTACAGAGCTTTATTATGAAGCTTGCTGCTGGGAGATTCTTTGTGAAACTATAATGATGGCACGGAGGGAGTGTTGCTCCTTCCACACACCACCACATCTTCCTCCCCTGTATCCCTCCATCTTTTATCGTACCCAGGATGGCCAGCACCATGCTGTCTTTCAGCACCTCCATGGACCCCGAGCAGACGAAGAAGATGGCCTGGAGTGCGTCGCCCTGTCGGAGGAGGTACTCCCCGGGAGCGCAGAAGGATGTCTTGATGTGCAACGACAGGGAGCGCAGGCAGCCGCGACTGGCTGAGGCAAACAGCGACAGCTCCAGGATCTCCTTGTTAAGGTGCATGGTGATGTCGGATCGCAGCTCGTCTGGGAAATCCTTCAGCAGCTGTGATGATGAAGATGATGGGAGGGAGAAAGGCAGAGAATGCGGCTGAGAGAGCGAAAGAGGAATCAGGAAGGAGTGAAGGAGAGGCACGACAGCTGTGAAAACACAGTCATGCTGCAACTCACTAATAAAATTTCCCACCTTGGTTGCCTTTGATTCCTAAGTCACTGTACTACAGGAAACATTAATGTCAAATCAAGTTAATTTACAAAGCCAAAAATCAATAGTTTGCATCAGAGGGTTTTACACCCTCTATTCTTAGACCCTTGAAAGAAAACCTTCAACCTTCAAAACACGTATAATTTAATTTCCAGTCAGCAAAAATAACATGATCGGGTTTTGCGATGGCGAATATAGAGTACATCTAAGAACAAGGCGTTTTGTGATCAATGCAATGATGAACTCTTAGAATAAACATGTCTATGTTAGAAACACTGCGAATCACTGATATGCTACTGCTATAAATCAACACAATGTACACAGTTGCTAAACACATAATATAAACACTCAAACACAAACTAGATAAACCCCTATCATAATTTTATAAAAGAAGCATTGCATAACTTCTATCTTTCTCTCTGATTATCAGGACAAAGATCAGGAGCTGACTGTCACATAGAGTCGATCAATGAGTCATCAGAGCCAGGCTGACTTTAATCAACAGGCCCATCTATAATTCATCTGTCTGGGATTCATCAACATCACCCCCTCTAAGGACTGGTCTGGGCTCTGACAGCTGTCTTGCAGGCATTCACAGCCTGGGGGGACGAGCTGCTACTAGACTGCTAACTGGCTGCCTCCGTTTCCCCCGGGCTTCTCAAGTGAAGGTGTTCACCCTCCTGTTCTGTTTGTGTTTTCTCTGACTTTTCTGTCTGGCACAACTGCATCGAGTGCCAGCATAACGTAAGCTTCAATTCCAACATCATCAACATCACAAGCTCCACCATGTTTGTTAGTATGTGTATGATCCAGTGTCTACTCCGTTGATATTACAATCTTCTTAGACCAACAATGTAAAAAGAACTCAGATAATTTAGGTCCTTAAATAAAAGTAGTAACAGTGTAATGATACTTATTACAAGTCAAAGTCCCATAATAAAAGTACATACGTTTTCTCAGCAACATATACATGAAGTATCAAATTCAAAAGTAATCATTATGCACAATGTCCCCTTTCGGCATGTTAAATACTATATACTGTAGAATACATTGTATTATATAGTATTTATATATCAAGCAGGTCAATGTGGAGCTCATTCAAACTGCTTTACATAATACTGGATTGTTTTTGCATTTTGCAAAGTATCTTGTAGCTCTCAAATTAATGTGGTGGAGTAAAAAGTCTAATATTTCCCTTTGAAATGTAGTGAAGCAGAAGTATACAGTAGCATAAAGTGGAAATACAGAAAAAAGTAAAGCATAAGTACCTCAAAAATGTACAATGCTTGAGTGAATACGCACAAACTCCCCAATACTTCACATATCTGTACATCCCTTGTACTCGGCACAAAACACGAGTCTGACTTCAACTACAAGCAGTTTAGAAAAAGGACTGCAAGGGTTTAAACCCCTTAATCTCAAGGGAACAAAATATCTCGTCATCCACGAATGACCATGTAATACAGACAAGTCAGGTCTTCTCTGTCGCCCATTAAAATCTCATTCTTGTCCCCTCCTTGTCAGTCAGTGCTGAGGAAAACATCACCCTCTTACATTGTGGAGGATTGTGTAATTAATATAGATCATATTATCACTCTTGTGATGAGTTTGAATGTGGATGACATGTGAGGAGTGAGAACTATGCGGCCTTTCAAATAGATTATTGATCCTATGTGCTGAGCTGCTGGGTGTCAAAAATGTAAGTTAACTGAAAACGGAAGACAGATGTAGCCAGCTTAAGTGCATATGTGCTCGTGGTACCTCATTACAGTCGATGCCGTTGTTGACCGACCAGGTTGTCTGAAAATACTCCAACATTCGCTGCTTGAGGCTCTGCGGCAGATGATGGACACGTATGAAATCCTTGAGGTCTTTGGTTCTGGTGTGGTACTGGGACCAGCGTGAGTACATCCTCTGGATTATGGCTGTCACATTACCAAAGACCAGTGCATGCATCAGGGCTGCAGGTTTAAAGGGGGAGAGAAAGAGAGACGAGGAAGGGATAAGGGGGCATTAGACAGGGAAGAGATAAGGGAGCATAAGCATGAATGAAATAGAGTGAAAGGGATTGTTAAGACAGAGAACCAAACTGGATGCTATTTTAATGGCAGAAGCTTGGCGCCAGCAGATAAATATTTCCGTGTAGCTGAATGTAAACAGTGCTAAAGTGTAGGAAGAGGAAGCAGCAGGGGATGTTTCAGTAGCAATAAGGAGCGCGGTGCCACATTAATGGGATGGCTGGAATTCACACTCAGACGACCAGCCTGCTCAAACCAGGTCAATGGTGCAGTGAGAGATACAACATTTGGCATATTTTCATGCCTTCACACACTCACACTCACACACACACACCCGGGAGTGTATTATCCTTGTAGTCTACATTGCCGGTAGATGTGTTTAAACAAAAAACAATTATAACAGAAATAAGGGAAGCTTGTACTCAACATTTGCCTCCATGTTTGATTGATGAAATCCCTACAGCAATGAAAAAAGCTCCAAGTGTACAAGAAAGAACTTAAATTCACCAAAATATCTAATTTCTAAAACCCTATTTGCATAATCCCAATAAATATTTCTGCCATGTAAATGTGACTAAACACGATTCTTACTGGAAGCTGTCAATTTTTGTGATAAAAAACTGTCAAACAGCTAAATGTTAAATTTACATTCATGCCAACTCTGCACCTCCCAGACAGGAGCTGATTTGACTGGTGTGACAGACACCTGTCATCTATACACCTACAGATAATGTATTCTCCTCATCTCATTTGGTTTCCAGCTGCGCCGCGGGTGCGTCGCACACCTCTGGACATGAACGCACTGCACAGAGTGTGTCTACGAGTGTGACCTCTGACATGTGCCATTGCTGAACACAAATTGAGCTTTTAAGCCACAGCATCTAAAACTGAATCATGTTGTATTGTGGTAAGGTAGCTGTATATTCGTCTTTAGGCATACAGGTATTCGTATTTTGAACTGTAGCGCAGAATGATAGAAGATTTGCTATTCAGTTCCTCCTAATGAGACAATAATCCAATTTCTTCCACAAATTCACTGCATTTGACATATGCTCTGCTATAAATACAAACAGGTGCTTTGTGTTAGTTTTCATTTTGCATTAGCACACAAGGGACGATGTGTGTGCATGTGCATCTGTGACTGCTACTGCCCCCAGGCAGCCAAGGACATTTAACATTTAGCCGAACCAGAGTGGGGAGTGTCCACAGGGAAAAGCCCACCATGGTGACCTCTCTCCAGCCCCAAAATCCAAACCTAGTGTAACGATCCAGTTTAAACTGGATCAGACCATCTTGCAAAGGTCTGTTCAATATACATTATACTTGCCACAGGATTATAATGGAACTGCGTGCAAGTGCAAATGTGTGTTTTCAGATTTTATTGATATTGACTCCATAAACTAAGACATGATGGATTAGTAATAGATGTAAATATAATTATAAACTATAATTCTACATGCTGCTTTCTGAATGTAAACAGTATAGGACACAATGAAACCAGACCTACTGTAATGTGATCTCAAAATATCTGATTTTCTGAATACTTAACATACATGTGATCACTGGTGTGTGTGTGTGTGTTCTCTGTGTACCTCCTATCAGCATGACGCAAATAGAGAAGATCTTCTCGGTGTCGGTGTTAGCCGATACGTTGCCGAATCCCACGCTGGTCAGACTGCTGAGGGTGAAGTAGAGTGAGGCGACATAGACGCTGCGGATGGAGGGACCGCTGCCTGTCCCGTTCACACCTCCTATGGCATAGTACGGAGACTCCAGACGCTTCCCCAGCTCATGGAGCCATCCTGGTTTTTAAGAGAGTGGAAATGGGGATTTCGATTGATGGAAGGACAAATGGACTGTTTAGAGCTAGTAACTAATGCACTTATATCGTGTTTTCCAAGCTACTAACATTGGCCTGTTCTATCTGTCACAACAGCATGGTCATTAAGAGGCAAACTTGGGAGAAAAATTTTCAAGGAACCATATCTGTTCTGAGCAGTATCTACAGCAATTAATAAAAGACTCAATAAGAGCCTTATCACAAAACTTTGACTATTTCCACACAATCTTTTTGCATTCAGAAAGGACTGCATGCTATCACTTCAAGTGCACCATGTGATTCATTTTTTTGTTTATTTTCTTTTAGATATAATGAGCTGCATCCGGAACAATGGATTTAACAGAGGAAGCAGATCAGATGGTTGGTTACCAGAACTGATCCCTGGTCAGCACAGTGTGGAGACATGCAGCTGATCCCAGGAGATTCTCCTGCAGACACTGATGAATGATAATTGGATGGAAGCACCTCATAGCTGCCAGACTTTGACACTCAGTTCAGCATCAGAAACGCATAATAAGGATACAACACATTAAACCTGCCTCGTGTACTGACCTGTTATTTTATGACACTGAAATTCACTAATTGGTGAAGAGAAATTGGAATCGTTCTTATGACCCAGTCAATGCTGACCCGGAACCAGTTATGAAGAAACCCAAGCGAAGTAATTGCAAGCAATAAAACTCATTAATACTGGCCAGAGATCAGCCCAGGGGGCCTCATTATGAGGGACCTGAAGGGTGAGGGGGAATTATGAGAAGAATCATGCTGTATTCGCTTAGTCAATTTTATAACACACAGACATGCAGACACACACACACACACACACACACACACACACACACACACACAACTGATGTAGTGTTGACTCACATTTTCCATTCAACAGATAATTTACAACAGACTGAGGAGTCAATAAATTAAAAATAAAAATAGAACACTGGACATTTTGTATGCAAATGCTAAAGACACATACAGAACAACACTGCCATGTCCCCACTTGGTAGATCAGACGACAACCTCGTCTTGTTATCACCTCAGTACGTTCCTGCAGTTCAAAGACACTTCTGTGAGGATACCACCATCCCAACCAGGATTGTACACTGTTTTCCCAATGATAAGCAGTGGATCACCAGTGACCTGAAGAACCTGCTGAATAAAAAGAAGAGAACCTTCCAGTCTGGTGACAAGGATGAGCCAAAAAGGATACAGCGCCACCTGGAGGTGGCACTGAGGGTGTGCTTGGACTCCTACAGACGGAAGCTGGAGAATAAACTCCAGACAAACAACGCGTGTGGATGGGCATAAAGGAGATTACAGGCAGATTACATCAAATACCTACAACAGGGAGGCAGCCTGTCCAGCTCAGGACAACCAGCTGGGCCTTCCCACACTGGACCAGTCTTCACAGCTCCTCAGACACCGAGGCAACCCCTGCTTTGCCCTCACCTTCCTTGCTGAGCACCCCTGATCGCAACCGCCTAACTCCAACCTCCACTGGGATGACCACGTCCCCCTGCATTACCGTGAGATAGCTGGAGAGACTATAGCAAGGCAAGGCTGCAGGCCCTGATCGTATCAGTTACAGGGTCCTAAAGTCCTGTGCTACCCAGCTGTATGGATCAACATCAACATGAAACATCATGGGTGAGGAGGTTGGTACTGTTGAGAACTATAAGTACTTGGGTGTCCACTTGAACAACAGACTGGACTGGAGGACCAACACTGACACTGTGTACATGAAGGGGATGAGAAGACTCTATCTTCTGAGGAAGCTCAGATCCATCCATCCATCCATCCATTCATGTTTAAAAAAGCCCCACACATAATGTGGTAGTTGAGATAAAGCAGAAATTAAATCTGATGACAAAAAAGCAAAGAGTAAAAACAAAAGGAGGGAAAGTCTCCTACATTAAATCAATGTAAGATTTATGAGATCAAAAAAGTGCAAAATATCTTATTTTATTAATTCCAGATGATCAATAAAAAATTCTACATTTTAGCTTTATTGCCTTTTGTTCTGTGCCACAAGCCATGATCCATTTATTCTACAGTTTTGCCCTTAAAAGCCCAGTGTTTCCTTTACATTGATTTAGTATGGAGTTGACAAAGCTGGGTAATGATGGCTCCCTCAGCTAGAAAAATGTTGATAAAATGAAGAGACTTCATCTGGCCTCATTACTGCACGCATACAGAATACACAAACAATTATATGTGCATCAAGAGCACAACTGTCTGTATGTCATGCTATTAATATCCTTTTATGATCCATTCTGAAACAGCCACACTTGGAAGTGTACTGCTGGTGGGTGGAGTTCAAATCCCTCCCTTCTGCAAAATCTCAAATTTTTATGGATTTAAAAAGTCTGCTATTGGTTTTCAGTGCCTATCGTCATCATGGTTGATACAACATGTTCCTCATTACTTCAGCATCATGTATGAATGTTGACATTGTCTTGCTGGTCGCTTCTAGTCCATTTTCCTGTAAACAGACCATAGCACGGTTTACCTTCTCATTTGTAATTCACAGCAACTAAATCCTTATTCAAACTGGATTATTTTTACAGAGGAAAATCCTTGTAGTTTAATTGTAAATGTTAAAATTTGGTGTTGCTTATAATAATACATTTATTTATATAGTAGCATTAAAACAGAGATTACAAAGTGCTTTGACAGACAAAGCAAAAACAGGATACTCCACAAGAAATAAAACAGAAAGCAGTAAAAGATAAATAAAATAAAGCAACACAAAAGCAAGATAAAGATAAAAGATTCATAAATACAATTAAAAGCAATTAACACCAATAAAAGTGATAAAAAGACTGTATAAAAATGATATAAAGATGACGTCACATAAAAGCAAATCTATAAAAATGGGTTTTAAGAAGGGATTTAAAAGAGGTTACTGATTCTGCAAGCCTCGTCTCCTCAGGCAGGTCCTTCCAGAGTCGAGGTGCCCTGATGGCAAAAGCACGCTCACCTTTAGATTTAAGCCCCGACTTAAATGAACAGACGGGCCCCACCCGAGGATCTAAGGCTGCAAACTGGCTCATGTGGGGTCAGCATTTCTGCTATATAGCTTGGGGCCAGACCCAGGAGTGCCTTAAAAGTGATCAGTAAAGTCTTAAAATCAATTGTAAATCGAACGGGGGAGCCAATGGACAGAGGCCTGGATTGGGGTGATGTGATGTTGTTTGTTATTAAGAAGCCGAGCTGCTGCATTCTGAACTATTTGGAGGCGAGAGAGTAACTTTTGGTTCATGCAAGAAAGGAGAGAGTTACAGTTACAGTCGAGTCTTGAGAAAACAAGTGCATGAAAAACGTTTTCCAGGTCAGACTGTGAGAGCATTGGTTTGATTCTGGAGATGGTTCTTATTTGATGAAAACAAGACTGGACAACTGTTTTGATCTGCGGTGCAAAACTCAGATCTGAGTCAAATAGTACTCTCACATTTCTGGCCAAACTGTGTCAATCACCTATTTAAGAAATGTAGTAAGAATGATATCAAGGCTGCACGTGGTTGACTTCATGTGGGATATAATAGCAGATAAAAAGGACAGTGATGCAGGTTTAAAACTGCTAAAATGACTAAGAATGACCCCACTGGCATATAAAACACAGTCTTGGGGGGGGGTGTATTTGTTGCCTTATCTCTTTTACTTTATTAATAAAAACATTAAAAAACTTCTCACACACTTCTTGTGAGGCATCAGTAAAATGACAGGGGGAGAAGGATAGAGAAGGACGCTCTTGCTTCTTTAACTTGTCTAGGGAGCTAATCTGATATTACCTAAAGTATTTTTACAAAGTATTTTATCTACTAAATCTGAATATCCACAATGTGTATTATATGTCATGTTTTGTGGTGAATCTGCAGATTCAGTGTTTCAGGCTAACAAATACATAATATCATATTTTATATCAAGGCAATAAGCTGTAAAGTTAGAGAAATCACATTGATGCTTTATGCCAGAGGAATACTACAGGCCTGTAAAATTACACACATATACTTCATATCACATTACATTCCCCAGTATGGTGTCTGAAGATACACCTCCTGGTTTTGGTATAGTGCCCAACGGCACTGAAAGGAATGGTGTTGTGGATCTCACTCATTACAGTTCTCCATTTCGTTTGAAAACATCAACATCAACTGAGCTGGCAGGTGTTTTGGGATGTGAGGCTACTACTTGGCATCATTTTCCTTTACTCACCAATATCCCAGTTGTAGGCATTGGCCTCCATCTCCATCTTGCCGATGATGTACCAGATGCAGGCCATCCAGTGGGCCAGCAGGGCGAACATGGACATCAGCAGCGTCAGGACCACTGTGCTGTGCTGCGAGTAGCGGTCCATCTTCTGGAGCAGACGGAGCAAACGGAGCAGACGCACTGTTTTTAACAGGTGGACCACAGACACCTGGGGATGAAGCACAAGGTGAATTTATTTTTAGGATGCAGATGGCAAATTGATCAATTTCATGCAGTCTTTGTCACATAGGGCATTTCCTGAAGATGGCAGGTGTCACAGTCATCGTTTGCTAAATCTACATTTGAATTGCCTCCGTATACAACCAAAACACACACCATTGTCTTCACTATATACGAACGCTACATCGTGACCATGTTCCTCTCTACAACTATAACTACAACTACATACATACTACATAACTTCCTGTTCTGCCGAAAGCAAAGTCAGAGAGACAGACACACATATAAAGAGAGTGAAACAGAAACTATGAAAGTGAGGGAGCACAGACTGCAATTGTCTTCCTTTTTACAAACAATAAATCTCATGGGAAGAGCGATACACCAGCTTAATACACACACATAAGCGTTAATCCATAATTGCAAACATAGCTCTGCCTGAAGTGACAAAAATGTCTTAACCATGCTTCATGTCCTCTCCAATATTAGAGGCTGCTCAAATGCTCTCAGATTAGAACTTGACAAATGCTTGTAAAGACATCAACAATATGATCTATATGACGATTTCCTGATGAAGGATCCTTGAATATTTTTTTACTAATTACAGCAATCAGGCGCTTGCTCACAGGTGTGTTTGTTTTGGTTTTAAATCCCCGCCATTACCGCAGTGTTTCCATACTGCAGCTTTCTTCATTTTCTGTCTTTTCCGTGCTTTGTTCTTTCACTCTTTCACAAATCAAATTACTTTTGTTTGCCACGAGCTTTCTGCTTCCGTCTACCGACTGACACAGCACACAATGTTAAGCTACCTTTGACATCGTTCAGATGTAGATGTGATGTGAACGCCATCCAAATGTGCACCTGCTCCTCAGGCAATCTCCACAAACAGTCTATCATTTAGGGCTTGACCTTTTTTTCAGGGTGTATGCAGGAATCCTGAAGTTAAATTCCATACCTTTTAAGGCCTTTTAAGACCTTTTCAGCATATTTTAAGACTCCAACACCACAAGTTCTAACTGGTTATCAGTAACACACCTTACATTTACGGTACTATACCAGTACTTTTATTTTGAGATTGCAAAACAGTCTTAGTTTGACCTAATTCAGATCAGCCGGGAGGGAACAAAGCTCAAGAGAATGAAGTAGTAACTAACCCAAAGGCGAGGCTTATTAAAAATAACAATAGTCACATAATCACACTCTGTCTCATTAACAAACATTTCTATTCGGCCTAAGAAATACAACATTGGCCATAAAAGATATTAAATCATATAGGCCTAAGCTGATGTAATACCTCTTAATACTTTTAAGACCCCGTGCATACCCTTTTTGATGGGCTTGACACATGTACCCCAGTAACGCCACCCCCCACACACAGCAGCGATTATATAGAAGCCTGTAGGAGATGGAGGACATTTGCAAAATTTCTATGAGAATGTATGTTGCATGTGTATTTGTGTACTGTGTGTGTGTGTGTGTGTGTGTGTGTGTAGAGGGGTGTATGGTGGGTGACAAGGGATGGCTGGAGACTGAGAAATTGGGACAGAAATACTATATAACTACATAAGGTAATAACCACAATAAATAGAGGGAGAAAGAGGGAGGAATGATGAAGAAAGAGGAGAGGGAAAATGTGTGTGTGTGTGAGAGAGAATGGCACAAGCAGCATTTGAACAAAGCTAAAAGGAGGAGATGTGTGGACAGTCCTTATCAGAGCTGCTCCCGCATGTGTCTCCAGTGTGTGATATGGCATCTTTTCCACACTGTGAGATACAGAGAACTGGTGCAGCATGAGAGGTAATGAAGCCTTTTTGAAGAAACGTGAGAATCGGGTGATAATCAGGTATAGAGGGAATGATCACAGATCATGACGGAAATAAAGAACATACTGTGTAGGTGCTTTTTTCTGGCAAGAAAAGAAAAGTCAGGGTGAAATGGGATCACTTGACTGTAAAACATGTTAAAAAAGCAGAAGCACCAGAGCTATACAAACAAAAGTTTGTTTTTGTTCAAAAAAAAAAAAAAGAAAGGACAACACCAGGGAGGGACACTGCTGAGGCCTCTTGGCTCAATTTGGTGAAAGATGGTGTCTGTCCTCGAAGGGAACATCAGTCTGAATGCTCCGTCCTTGGAGGGGACATCACGCTGAAAGCTCAGCAATTACCGAACAAAGCTACCGGGCGGCAGCAGGGGAGCTCGAGGCCCAGTAGCCATACACCCATATCCCGACCAACTGGGAGCGCGTGGTATTTCCATTAATAGAGTCAGGAACCAAACAGGCACCTTCGCCTGGAGCGGCCTGCCACTGCGCCCACCCCTCCCCTTCATAGTATAAAAGACAACATCGATTATTATTTGGCTCACACTTTCTGTCACAGCACTTTTTAGGCCGCTCCTCCTGCTCTTTCTTACAAGTGTTTTGCCTTTCTCTCTTTCTTTCTCACTCTATTAGCTTTCTTTTCACCTGCCCTTTCTTTTTCTATAAGATACTCCTTTATTAGTCCCTCAGTGGGGAAATTGCTGAAATCTTCTCAGTCATAATCTTTCTTAGTCCTGTTAAAAAGAGCCCAGGTTAACTTCCTGTTGTTCTAGCGATATGAGGAATTTTTAAGAGCTATGGCAAAAATTATGTTTGTGTGTTTATTCACACATGCACCCTGGACTCTTTGATTCACATTACAGTGGTTGAGTGAGAGAAAACAGCAACATAAAGCAGTCGAAGCATCTCTTTCTCTAAATTAGAGGCCAAAAGGCAAAAACCACCATAAGCAACCAATCAAAACCTCCCTATAGTGTGGTGCTTCCGTTGTGTGATATCATTCAGCCGGGGACAAGACAAGAGCGTTCACCTAATTGCTCCACATCTCTGAATCTCTGAAGTGAAAAACTAACAATTTAGGATGTAAATGGTCAGTGGCCTGCTTGTGATGTTCTATATTAAACCCTGGGGGTTTAGCAACAAGCCAATGACTACTCACCACGCTGACTTTAAAGGCATAGAGCAGGTCAAAGGGCAATGCAGCCACCAGGTCGATGATGAACCATGTGGTCAGGTAATGGATGCAGATCTGTCGAGCGTCAAAGATCACCTGGCCTGACTTGCTGACATAAGTTGTGCGAAAATTAAGGACAATGTCTGGCAGAACAACAGAAAGACAAACAAAGAGAGTTGGGGGGTTTGGTTATTGTAAATTCTGCTTATTACAAAATCTCTAGTATTGATATTTGTACTTAAATTATCTTATAAACAGCATAGTCCTCAGTTCTGCAACTCTGCAACTAACCAATGATGAACAGTATCTCCACTGCGATATCACTGACAGTTGTGCTGCGGGTCAGGTCATCATCATCACCGATGAAGCACACATTGTAGGGAACCGTCACAGCAACGTAGAATGTGGCCAGCAGAATCAGCCAATCCCAACCAGCTTTGAACGTGCTGAAGTGAAGTAAGATGAATTTGGACTTCTTGGCATCTGCCACCTTGTACTCTGGCAGAGCAGGCGGATCCCCAAACACATTCTGGACAGGACAGGTTGAGAAAACACAGGTGATCCCGTTTGTTCTGGAGGCCAAACCAATCATGGAGTCTGTATCCACAGTGAAGAAACTCTATGCACCCAAAGCTAAACCAAGATGAGGCCAAAATGAAAAAAACATAAACCAGCTATCTTTATATAAAGCATTTCCAGGTTAAATAACAAAAGGCTGATAAATAAAGCTGCTCAATCACAGAAGATGTACTTGTCAGTTGTCAACCCAGCCTGCTGACTACAAGCAATCTGAGCTGATACTATTTTTGCCACAGACAGGGACAAAAATAACCTTGTGCGGCCAGCGACATTACTGTTTTGGTTTGCTCTCATCAACTTTGTTTCTAACCGCAGCAAGCAGTGATTTTCAGTGAAAAGGTTCTGTATGCTACCTGCCTTGCACCAAATGGCTCAAAGTTAGCGACTTGCTAGTGAACATGCTGTAGTGCACTTAGTCTAGCTGGACTAGCTAGCAAGACCCATTATGTCTTTTAATTATTTAAATAAATAAATAATAAATTAATAAATATATAAATTAAATTCATTTGTACTGTAGCCTAATGTAATATTTTTTATAATGATGTTTTTCTTTTGTTCACAATGATTTTTGACAAAGTTGCATGCTTGTGATTGAATCAGCTGGAATTAAATTGATGCTACAAATAACTGACAATCTCTCTCACTTTAAGTAATCTGTGATATAAAGAACATCAATTAATGCATTACTGGAGAGTCCTCACCAGCTAGACACAATATTTCTCCTCATATTTCCCATTGATCCTGTCCACTGTGTTGATAACAGCGACGATCTTCTCACGTCCCCCCACAAACTTTTGAATGGTCCTTCATCATGTTACATCCTGCCCCATTGTTTGACGTGTGTGATGATACCTTGTTGAGTTTAATCTTGCTCTTCTCTCTGCTGTGGAGGTGACCAGAGATGTGGTAGAGAACCGTACTGCTCCGCAGACGAGCTGAGCTGAATGGAGAGCCTGTTTTCACCCTGCCACGCCGTCGCTCTGTAAACACACACACACAAAGGTTAGTACACACACCCCCTACAATACTTTACCCCCCAAGGTTAACTCCTGATGACTGAATCAGTCATTACGCTTGATGAAATACATAATATTCTGTCCTGAATAGGAAAACATGAATATGCAACAGGAAGAATGTGTCATTTCTGAGCAAATTGCACAATTTCTGAGTGAAGTGAAAAGATAACTTGGTACTTACTGTCATTTTGCTTTTGTAAATGTCAAAGAACATGTTTTGATTTACATTATTCAGCCATAAATATTGGGTGATGATGTCTTATTTTGTAAACACTGTGTCCAGCAAAGCAATGTAATTTTCAGCTTTGATAAGTCGCTACTGGGGCAGAGAGGCAGTTAAGTATAGTATAGTACATTTTCTATTGTCGATTGCTACTGGAGAGGGTTTGTGTGTGTGTGTTTCTTCTAAGTGTATTGCAGTAGTAGATAAAGTAGATCATGATGGTGCAGGAGCGATGTGTGGTAATAGGAGAAGGCACTTTATTGCTGCTGGATTCTGAGTCCCTTTCTCACTGCTGTGAACCCACAGGAAAGGACTATGGCCAGATTAGTTGGGGGGATAACGGCAATAACAAACGTGGAGAATAGAAATGATAACTGCTTTTGAGTGGCCTTTGGAAAGTGTGTGCGTTCTGTGGTGTGTGTTGTGAGTGTGTATACGGAGCCCAGACGAGGCGAACAGACAGGGCCATCCATAACGTGGTGCAGCCGTGGGGGACACGACACGGTAGGAGCACAGAGCCAGAGACATGCTTATTTTTAGATCTAATGAATTTCCCTCCGCTTTATAGACGTTTTTGTTGGGGTAGATGGGAAGTACAGGTGGGGAGGGGTAGGTGTTGTGTATAAAGGGAGGAGGGCAACAGCACGTAGGGCAGATAGGGGAGGTGGGAATGGATATACTGTAAAAAAACAGCTGGAATAGATGAGAAATAGAGGTGAGGGAGAAAGAGGTGAGGAAAGGACACCAGAAAGCAAGAAACAAAGCAGGGAGTGAGATTTTATCCTATGACAGAAAAAGGAAAAAATGGAGAAGGTGAGGAGAGGAGCCGGGAGGTGAAAAGAGAGGAGACTTGACGCCAGAGACCGGGATTCCCTCTTTTGCACACAGTGCCCACATTTCTCCGACAGAGAGGTAACTGGGTCTGTCCGTCCTTGAAAGGCTTCCCCAGCACGGATGGAAATGCTCCATTATATATCCAGGTTGTTCATATTTATCATTTCAATTACCTTAAATTAATTTATTTGTGTCCGTAATCATTGTTAAAATTGTTTTCAACGTGCTTTGTAACTTTGGTGTTATAACAACCAAGTTTACTCACTTACTTACTTGCTAACTCGAACTCTCAAAAACAAGCACATCCCTTTCCACATCTGCTCTGATCACAGCATCAAAATGCAAATGCTTTGTGACACACCTCACCTCTCATTTTAACATCTTAACATTTTCATTATGTAGACAAAAATAACTTTTCTTTCTGCTTCCTGTTCTCTGTTATTTACAGTAATGAGAGTAATTAGGCAAATACAGGGGAGGCAGGCCTGATATGAGAAAAGCCAGTTTGCTGACTTACACACACGCGCACACACACACACACACAGACCTTCTCTCTTGCTTTGTAGGCTGCCTTTGCTTTAGCTTAGGTGTTGCCCTTAAGGTAATCCTTTGAGGAAATTGATTTTGAGAGTAGAATTTGCAAATTTGTTTCCTTTAGTTGCTCTTTGTATTTACAATCATGAATATAATTAAAACACTGGAAGGGAAAACGTGAGGTGAGATTCTAACAAAGATATCGAGGTCCTCAACTCCTTTACTAATTGTCTTTCTGAAGCACTATCACACCCAATGCTGTGAGCTTTATTCTTACAAACAATATGAAACTTCACAGGGTTTCCTAACGAGATTACAAAATACACGACTGTAATTACAACTATTTACCTGGCTATGACAAAGGTGTGTCTTTATAATTTATTTAACTATTTTTGCTCATCATGCTGTACATTTTGAACCCTGTCTAGTAAAAATTATGTTTATATACTACTACTTTACAACATAAAATACATTTTGAAAGACATTTAATGCCAACTGAATTAAAATGTGTTATCAGGATAATGAGGAAACAATTTTAATGAACATATCTGCCATGTTACAAAATGTTAATACAGAACATACACCGATCAGCCATACCTTTATGAGCACTGACAGGTGACGTGAAGAACATTGATTATCTTGTTACCATGGCATCTGTCAGTGGGGTTGATATACTAGACAGCAAGTGAACATTTTGTCCTCGAAGTGAAGATAAAATGGGCAAGTGTAAAGATGTGAGCGACTCTGACAAGGGCCAGATTGTGATGACTAGATGACTGGGTCAGAGCATCTCCAACCCTGCAGCTCTTGTGGGGTGTTCCCGGTCTGCAGTGGTCAGTACCTACTAAAAGTGGTCCAAGGAAGGAAAACTGGTGAACCGGTGACAAGGCTCATTGATGTGCGCAGGGAGCGAAGGCTGGCCCGTGTGGTCCGATCCAGCAGAAGAGCTACGTCAAACTGCTGAAAAAGTGAAGGCTGGTTCTGCAGTTTGCTGAATATGGGTCTGCGTAGCAGCAGACTGGTCAGGTGCTGTCATAATGTTATGGCTGATCGGTGTATATGGCAAATGTTCACTATTTCATATGTTTTGAACTTCCGCTTGTGTATAGTGACTTAAACATGATTAATGTTTTTTATGGTTATGTTGAGGCACTCAAAGCACTTTGGTTAAGGTTAGGGAAAGATTGTGGTTTTAGTTAAATAAAGAACAACAAATAAACAGTTTCTTGAATCATGAGACAGAACGCTTTTTTCCTTTATTAACAATTAACCTATGATTTTGTTGACTAAACCCAAGCCCTGGTCTATTTGTCAAAGTTCTGCACTTTGCAGCACACCATCCACCCTGACCACCTAGACCTACAACTTGTGTGCGTTATGAAAATGTAGCATATCTTCCTCTAAAATGTATTTGTCAAAGAACCTAGCAGTATACTGTATACCTGTAATATTGAGGAGACAAGGTAGGTTTAGAAAGCACTACAAATCTACTTTACTGAGAACAGATGTCAGGTTCCTATAACAGAGGTGTCAAAATAACTTACAGCAAGCAATGAAATGGGTACTGTGGTCTTACCCCCATTTTGTTGGATAAATCAAACAAACACTCACCTTCAACACATGGCAATCATACAGATGTTGTGTTACAATGGGGGCTGAGGTTTGCTCTGGTTTTGTCTACAAAAGCAAGCACTATGTTGGCAATTTGATCTGACCGATAAATGATACACCCTAGCTGCCTTGTGGCAGACAGCAATGGCCTCAATGTTACTAAAATCCCCATGTTAAACAAATAGACATTTGAGAACTTTGTTTAATGACTGGGGTTTTTTCCTCTCTTGTTTGGGACCCATTAGACTCCATTCAACAACAATAACAACACACCTCATACATACACATACTGACCTTCCTTCTTGTCCTCTTGGATGGCTTTGGCTTTAGTGTCGGTGATGTCCTTAAATGAAGCCAGAAAGAGCACCACGTCTCCCTTCTCGTTCTTAATTGGCACAATGTCCAACAGGCACCAGAACAGCACAGCTGAAAGGGAAAAATGCTCTTATTAACATTTTTATACACCATCTCTGATTGTAGTCAGAATGGATTTACAGTGTGTGTGTGCAACCAGTGTGTGTGTGCGTGTGTGTAGAGCAATAGTTTCACAGATTCTCAGACTTATTAGTAAGCCTATCTACTGTTGGAAGTCCCTCAGGATGAGTCAGAGCCTTTAAATAAACCAAGTCACTGCTCCCCAGGCACAGCAAAAGATCTCTGAGGTCCCACCTCCAGCTAAATAGATTGCTTTTCAGAGGATCTGCAGGTCAGCATATGCGTTTCTGTACCAGTGTTAGCGTGCTTCTGCTGGTTATTGGATCACCTATATAAAATTGATTTATCAAAAAGTCATTAAAGGACACCGATTATTTTTTGTATATTGCATCATTCTGTTTATAGGTGTGCCATCACGTTTTTGTCTTTAATACTTAAATCAATATTTTTTTATATTAACAGTGAATTAATTGAATATGTGTATGTGAAAGGGGTCTCTTACAGTGACAAACCCACAGATAATTATCATTACATTCTGCAGTTCCACCCTGCTCTAAAGACCATTTTCACATCTTTAAGCTCATTGTCTTGATTCAGTGTCACCACTCTTATCAACCTTGTTTCCACTAGCTAGCTGCTTCCATTAGCCAGGGAACATATTGGAGCATTTAGCAGCTTAAGAGCCAGATATTCGTCTCAGGATTTGGTGGAGACCGAAACAGAGCTAAAAGGAGACTGAATATTGGACGTACATTCACCATATGACCAGAAAAATGACTCCAAATGAATGCTATTGTTGCTCAGTCTGCTGCATGTGAACAGTGAATAGGAAGCTTTCTAGTGACAAGTTCTTCATATTAACTTAAAGTGATGTGTAAGTAGTGTGTTTACTGCTTGTTGCTGTGCTCCCAAGTGGCCAAGAAATAAATGAATGCAGGTATACGTTATCCAAATAACTGAGTATCTCAGACTAAATCTCAACTCAACATTCATGATCCCCAGAGGATCCCCTTTTTTTCATCTAGTGCCACCAACTGCTCTAAACTTCCAGCACTTCCCTTTTTGACAGAACACCTCTTAAAGTCCGACTTCCCATAAGGTGTACCTGTAACATGAATGCTAATTTGCTAACGCTGGTGTTCTAATAAGCTACACGGTGACATACTGCAAGACTACAGTGTTTTGTTAAAGGCATTGTGAAATGGGACACGCTAAAATGCAATTAAGCTGAGCCAAGTCTGACAACACAGGGCCTGAAATCTGAGATGTTCTAAATGGGCCACTGTACAGAGGATAAACCTTTTCAATTTGGGCACAACGTGGCCTTTCCTCTGGCACCAACTTTGAATTACATAAAGGATCTTCACATAAGAAGAGCAAAATTATACTGAGTATTAGAGCGTCTCAGGGGTTTTAGTCTTGTTAATGTTAATTAATTAATCACATCATATTCAGTCTAATCCACATCATGCTGTGGCATATGCACCACAGTGTCACTGGTATATTATTTTGGTGGTACTTTTATTAGAGGCATTTTTCATGTCTCACGTTTTCCTCTTTCATACTGTCATTATTAAATGATTTCCTTACACGATGTGACAGCTTTTACCCTCAAATACTTGTTCTGTCGCACATATATTTTGTCAAGTTGGACATCTTCAAAGCACAGGTCATGGTTTACCTTTCATTCTTCTCTATTCAGTGACAAGAAATGAATAGCTGATTAAGAGGGATTTCCCACGGAGTTCCCTCCCATCACTCCCACTCACTAAATCTTCCTTGCCTGGTGATGACTCAATCAGTGTTTTTGTCTCTGCGCGAGTGTGTGTGTGTGTGTGTGTTTATGTGTGTGTGTGAATATCTGCATGCCTGCGAGACAAGGCAGCACTATCAAGCACACAGTGAGAGAAAGAGCGTTCCTGATTGCGAACACGCAGCTTTCGCTTTTCTCAGGCTGACAGACGGAGGACAAACTGAGTCAATCAGCTACGTTTACTTTCAGGACTCTGCTGTGACAGATGGAAAAGGAGGGATGAGACACCAAAAGGCTGAAGCAGGGAGAGAAAAAAGCAAGATAAGCATGGGAGGCAGACAAACTGGCACAAACAGTACTATGTGGAAATGGTAAAAGAAGTGGGAGAAAAGAACACTGATGGTAAAATTAAAGGTAACAAACGGAAAGTGAAAGAGAACAGAAGGGATATTGAGATTGAGGGGTGTAGACAGTCACATCTGTGATGGGATTAGTAAAGCGCTGTCTGTGCAAACTGCACTGAATCTGCTACAAATTACAGGAAAGGCACAACATATGATACCTGCATGAGTCATATATCCATTGAGTTCCATTTAGTAGCTGTTTTGGAGCTTTTGATCGTACCACGTACCTCGTAGCCTTGTTCCAGACCTCTGAATCTCTGCCCACATCTCCCACTTGTTGTTGTGCAATTCAAATAGGTCTAGTGTTCTGACTTTAAATGGCTTTTTTAGAGAAACAATTGACCCATCAGAGCTTAATCGGTAGGATTAAGAGTGGGCTCCGTGAGCTGACATTCAGAAAACAACAACTCTGAAATTTATATATTTCTTTGATCAATGTGAAGAAATGTTGAGTAAACTGCTCTTAGCTTCCACTCCCACTTCTATGTGTCTGAAACCAAAAATGATGAGTGGTTAGGGGGAAACACATCAAAATAAACCCCGTCTCAACAATGAATTAGAAAACATGAATAGTGTCACACTGGTTAAATACAGTGAAACGAAATGGTAAATCCAGTCCGATTATCAGACGAGACATTTGTTAAATTTCTATTTTTCTGAGCATCTTAAATATTTCTCATCCATGTTGGCTCAAAAGGTGAGCCTGAAAGATCAAAAGTGTCAAGAATGAACTGCATGATGTAAAGCTCCAGAACAGCTACTAAATGAACCCCAGTAGTAAAACTATTTCACCAACATGTTTCCAAGGTCAGAAATGAACGTCAGTCTCATTCATTACAGTTGTACAGGAAAGCTTGCAGTGCTGATATAGCAAATAAGTGATTTCCCTTGATTTGTGATGGCGGAGCTTGTATAAGCATGTATCCACTGATGTCTAGTTGTGCTCATTATTTTCGACTCCATTTTGTTCACTGGCCAGCTGGCTAATCAGCGAGGCACACACCAAATCATACCGCACCAGGGCTAGCTACTGGGCTCAGTGTAGTCGAAGGAGACAGAGTTAAGGAGTTCACAGCTATGAAAGTTTAATGTGAAGCAGCGTCAAATAATAACTGGGGGATGTTTGTTAATTATTTCTTTGTTTAATCACCTTTTAATGAGAATGGGCCAATTGAAAAAAGTTACACATCCATTCGTCCAGCTATTACTTCATCTATCCATGGGTCAATTTATGCCAATTTGAATGTGGCTTATTCAGAAATCTTCCATCCATTTATGGAAATGTGCGGGCAAAGTCCCATATGGCAATGGCTCTGTTTGTGCACTCTCTAATGGCTTTCTGTGCTTGTCTACTTGCCTTGGTTCCAACACTAAATTGGTAAATGGTGAAGTGACTAGGCATGAGCACAAAAGAGCAGCAAAATCAAATGATGAATGAAGGGAACAAAGGTGACAACAGTGGAACAAACAACTTGGACACAACTAAAAACATAAATTGGCTTCCCCACTGCTTACCTGTCTTTTTGTAGAACATGATTTCATCCTTAAACTCCTTGCGCTCCTCCAGGGCGTCGTCAATGCTGAGGATAATGCTTTCGCTGGTCTCTGGCCCGTACAGGAACTTACAGGCACAGCTCTTCTGCATGACCTCGGCCCGGGAGAAGCCTGTAAGCTCACAGAAGCCATCAGAGCAGTAGACGATGGGAAAGCCCTTCGACACCTGTGCGTTGGCCAGGATGAAGTTGCTGTCTGCAGGAGAAAAGCGAGGAAGTGGCAAGGTGAGAAGATGACAAGGAGCTGAAAGATGCAAAAACGCTCAGTAAAGCTAATTAGGGGAAGAGCAAAGATGGGTGATTGTTCTCTGTGGGTTGGTGAGTATGAGAAACACCTTTTACATTACAGGCACTCAATGTAAAATTAAATAGACTTCAGCATTCATTAAAATAACAATATTTATACATTAGAGATTTTTTTCAACGACATGGAAGCTTGAAATTATGACTACAGTTCCCAACTGAAATTTAGCAAGCTCAAATAGGACATTGTACCGCCAACACGCTGGCTGTGAGGCCACTGCTCTGCTCCCACCACTCACTTTTGAAACTTCAGATAATAAAAATAGCAAATTCAACTGGTCAAGCTTGGCCCTCTGGCTGTTTCACCAGGGCTAAAATGTGACTTCTAACACACGGATACAAAGGCTGATGGGATCCTCAGCTCATGCAGATGAAGGCCTGTGTGGGCTGCAACATGAAGGTCATTTACCTCAATAAATGACCGATTTATCTGCAAGCTGAAGAGAAATGGAATCGTACTCTTGATACTCATTCCCTAGTGTCAAGAAACCGACCCTGAATTCATAATACTATTAGTGAGAGTTGCAGCAAAAGGGGCTATGTGTTAAGGGGAAATGTTGGTAAAGAAGAGTGGAGAGTCAGTAGGGAATGTGCTAGAGCGATGACAGTTAAAGCTGAATCACATTAGTGCTGAAGTATATCACAATTAATTTGCGTATTTGTGTCTAGCTCTAACTACCCGGTTGAAGAGGACCAGCTGTTTATACCTGAATCAATCTATTATGGCACACAAACACACACAGCCATCCACACATACAAACACCCACAGTGCCAACGTAGCGCAGAGCGATGCTGAGCTGTGCTGATAGACAGCTAATGTTTACTGTGAAATGCCCATTATACACAAGACAGTGGACTGCTGTGGTTTGGCAGATCCTATCACGCGTGTGTGTGTGTATTTGTGTGTGTGCGCTGCTGTAATGTGATAAGCAGTCAAACCTGCTCAAACTAGCCTCAAAGTCTACTATACCACACACAAGCACACATGCACACATATTTAAAAGGTAAATGTAGCATTAGCAAATTATTCCCAAATCATTTTGAGACATTAGTATAATCACGGTAAATAAATGAGTCATGCACACATTAAGCCACACACTCATCCACACAAAACACACAATGCAACGTGAGCTTGTTTATAATCATTGCTTGAGATTTCCTTCAAAGCGACTTGTTTCAATTACCTTTCATTACAGGAATCAATTTTATGCATCAATAATTCCTTTTTCCTCCTTTTTAATTGTTTCATGTTGTATGGTGAGACTGGGAATACAACGGCAGAGAACAAAAACCCTTGTAGGTGTCCCTCTAGAGAAATTAGCAACATGTTCCTCTTTTATAATCCCATTCAGCGATAAGCAAATGCTTCTGCACGCTTCCTCGCTAAAAAGTACGATTCATGTCACTTTCAGGAGTGTGGGACATTGAACAGGAGAGAGGTTACGCTGAGATGTAATAGCAAATAAAGGGTTATTCTGGATAACTAAAGCTTTGGTATTATTTTCATCGTTTCTGATTCTTATACGCAGCAAAGAATTTGCATGTTTTGGCTGAATGGGTTTTGAGGCTGGCCATACTTTATATATTTTTTTTCTGTGAACAAATCCCATGAATCCCCGAAACCAACAATGCGTTAATCTGTCTCTCAATAATGTCTGACTCCCCCAGCTTGTCTGTGGCCCTCACGCCCATTTGTTCCTGAATCACTAAATCTTTACAAATGGGTCATAGATATATACTGTCATTACTAACAAATACTGAAAAACCTCCTAAAACAGCTGGGCAGTGTAGTTTTTGGCAAAGGTTACTCAAAGAAAACTAAGAAGTGTATTTGTTGGGGACTATTTTCAGAGGCAGATTCTGTTCTCTACTGAGTATTTCCAGCAGCAGGACATTGTATTTGGGTTGACTCAAAATAAACTAGTGTTATGTTCATCATAAAGACAGAACATGTCTCCCAGTGCAATGGTGTGGCTTATTTATGTGTCTTCAATAGTTTTTGAACATCAATAGTCTTTAATATCAGATTTTGGCAACACAGACAATTTTTGTTAGTAGGATGAAGAGATTTTTTTATATTAAGATAATAAGAAAAATATAGACTTATATAGACCAGACTTATCCATTAAAGGATAATTCCAATTTATAACAACGTGGCTCTTATTTTCAATTCAATTGGTTATGATATGGTGTATTTAGCAAAGTAATTAGACATCTGCAAAACACAGTGAAATCCTTAAATAGAGGTCAGAATGGGCAAAAACGTGACAATGTGTTCAGACAATCAGCCAGGCTGTAAACAAGCCTTGAAGGCAGATTATCCAGCACTCTACCTGGAGATATAATCCAAAGTGAGTGTACCTGAAATCTATCCTTTTTAGCAATGTTATAGGGTTCCCACATCTCACCAGTTAACTTGGTTATTACAATCTTATTATTACCAGCAGGAATGACGATGACCAAACCCAGGTTGAAATAAACTGGAATTGTGCTTTAACTGTGCTTTTGGAACTGTAGTCAACATAAATGAATAAAACGCAGTGACAGTGATACCCATTCATGAAAGAGAAAAACGCAACGAGAATGTCACGTCAGCTCTAATACTCTGACTGCGTGGCCCCGACAGATGGTCAGAGCGAGTGCCAGCGTTGGGACCGGCTGTCAGACGTGAGGGCCCCCCAGGCTCGGGGTAGGCAAGAGTGAGACGGACAGGACTGCTGCTTTCCCAGCCGGAGTTTAGGCCTGCAGCCTGTCTGGTGGCAGCTCCCACAACACCAGAGGATGGTGCTGACAGAGAATGAAAGTTTACAGTGAAATACACACTCTGCTGTGTTTGACTGTGGATTACGTTGGTTGGACAGAACTGACAGACATGTTGCATGTTGTTTGTGAGTAGAGTATGTATGAGTGAATGGAGGAGAGACGAGGGGATGTTAGCTTAACATATGTGATGCAGATTGGACCACTTATCAAATGTATGCTGACTGTAAAAATGGACACATGAGCAAAAGATATTGGCCTCACCTGAAATTTGAATCCTGACATGTTGTTTTACAATAAGACACACAGGAAACAAGTACTTAAACTGCAAATGTAGAAATACATTTAACCTGATACCTAGTTCATGAAAGCTTTAACATGCACTGCCCTAAACACCAGTGAGAGATTTGATTTGATTCTTTTTATTAGATTTTTCAACATCCTGAGTCTTTTGTCTTTGGTCTTCTGTGCAGGAAGTGATGTGTTTTCTGGGTACAAGAACAACATGGACTAGTATGGAATGAATCAGTATGTAGTAGGATCAGTACGACCATTGCCAATTTGAAAAGGCCCTATATGAACACAAAAAAAGAGATTTCGACGCGTCTTTTCTTTTGTTCATGCTTTCTGATTGGTTCACCAATCAGCAACATTTAAGTCAAAATGTAATGTCAGCTGTGGTGTTGCTGATTATGTTGCCAGGCCGCTGCAAATCAAATCTGATCAAACCACAAGTACAAAGTGCTGAAGAAGCCTAGCTCTGTTTTTGGGTGTTATATTCTTACAAATAACACCAACAAAGCCTTTTTGAAAACTTTATTTAGTCATACATATAGGTTTCAGGAGCTTTATGAATTGTTTAATAAAATGTTTATCATTCGATAATACCAGCAAAAAAAGGTTGACACAAACCAGGATTAACATTTTCTTGGCCTGTGTATACTATCTTTTGTATTTTCTCCATTATCCAAATTTCCCTCCTTACTTTACTCTAACTTTCTCTTCTTCTCCTTGCTCCTACTGTCCTACCTTCCATAGCTCCTTACCTTCCTCCTCACTTCTTTATGTCCCATGGCCCTCCTACCATTTTGGATCTCTCTGCCTAATTAATCATCATCTCCTCTCTACCCTTGGAATTCCACCAGACTGTCCCTGTTTCCCCTGATCCATTTATTTCCTTCACTCTTTGCACACGTTCACATTCTTCCCCACCACTTCTATAAGAATGTCATCTGTCTACTTTTACTATCTTTCCTCTGCACCCTGAATCTCTGCTACAGGAAAAGGCTGAATCATCTCTCCTCCCGAGTCCTTTTCAGATTTCATCTCACCATTTTCTACCCCTCCACCGCCTAACCTTTGTCTCTTTCTTTGATTCCTTTTTTAAAAACTCTGGATCCTCTCTCCTTGTCTCAGCCTCTTCATCACCTCCCATTTCTCTCTACTGTATCTATCTCTCCCCATTCTGAATTTCTTTTGGCTAATTGCTCTGGCGTAGAAGCCCATAGATCATCTCCCCTCATGCTCACACTACTGCGTGACAGTTGCTGGAGAAACCCCACAGGGACACGGAGAAGAGGAGTGGAGGAGGAAAGACAAAGACAAAGAAAGAGCGATGGAGGGCAGAGGTGGGGGGAGGCCAGGGAGAGAAGAAAGAGAACAAGGCGGAAGCAGAGAGAGATGACTACAGAGCCTTCTTATGCAATAAGAAATCAATTGAAGTGCCTTGTAATTGTTGGTGAACAAATGATTTGTAAAGCACGTGTGAGCTATTAATAAAAGATACTTTCAAGTGTAATTATACCTTCAAAACATCAGCACAAGACAGCCGTTTCCTCCTCTCAAATGCATTACCGTTGGTTTGGAGAGTCGTGTGATTCCTCCAGCATTGTTTCTGACATGCTCTAAGGATGGCAATGTTGACTGGTCTGTCAATCAGTCAACAGTTGTCCACCACTGTGGTCCTGGTTGAATATTATATCTCAACAACTGTTCTGTGGGTTTTCATGGAATTTGGAAGAGACATTCATTGCCCCCAGAGGACTTTGGACTTCTCTTCAACGCAAAAGGTTAAAAAGGTTTTTGACGGGAATATCTTGAAAGACACTTATTAAAAACAAGTTTGGAGGAATTGTTGGAATTTACTTTCTCAGCAGGTTAGTTCTAGGTGGGTCAGTAGAAAATCTAAGGCACAAATTGCAGCTGTCCTACACAAATGCAACCTAGGGAAAGAGGTGAGTGTGTGTTCGTGGTGCCTTGTCCACACTCTGCTTTGTCCCAGATTTGTGGTTTTAAACACACTCACAAATGCTCAGTATAGCACATTCACCAGCTCGCACACAGCCCCGTGACACCCCCGAGAGTAACCCCTGAGGTATTTACGGCACAACAATTCATATGATGGGTGAGCAAGAGTGAGGAAGCAATGGAGACAGAAAGGTGGGGAGAGAGAGGGAAGCAGAAGCCGACAGAGAAACACAGCAGGGAGAGAAAGAGATGGATGGCAAAGCAGGTGAGAAAGTGAAAGATGAGGGGGATGTGGAAAGGTAAGGGGAAGAGAAGGGGAGGCTGAGGAATATACAGAGGCAGACAGACTAGGGGTGGAAGGGATAGCGGGCAATGGGGTTATGTGAAAGTTGAAAGTAAGTGAGATGGAGCTGTGAGAGGTGCAATGATGAAAGATGGAGATGGAGTGAGGTAAAAATTGGCAGGGAAGTGGAGAGATGGATGGAAAGACCTCATCGCCTCTTTGCCAGAATTCATACCAGCAGCCACATAACTACAATAAAGTCACTCTGGAGTTGCCATAGTAACCAATGACACACACCATAGCAACCAAGGTTACAACTGTAGAGTTTGTCTTAGCAATTGTTACGGAATCTAGTCAACGCATGAGATTTTGAGATTGCTGGCAAAGGTCCTGTAGTGTATCAACGAATTACAGGTTGTGTATCAATTATTATTTTGTGTTGAAGTCAGAGAATACACTCATTTATATATGTGCACATACATACTGGATTTGCACAGCCATTCATACAGTGGTAATCCTCTCACACCATGTAACAGAGGAGAGAAAATCATTAGACAAATCCACAGCCTTAATCACTTCTGTGGCTCTTTATCATACAGTCCCCCGGGCTCTCACCAGCTGAAACATTACACCAGTCATTACATTCCTGTAATTTGCAAGCCCGCCTCCCTGCTTTTTTCCTCTCTCTCTCTCTCTCTCTCTCTCTCTCTCTCTCTCTCTCTCTCTCTCTCTCTCTCTCTTCGCCCGTATCTTTTTCACCCTCCGCTGTCTACCTCCATTCTCTGCATCCTCAAAATTTCTGTCATAAGCCTATATCTTTCTCACAAAACCCAATCCTCTCATGTGAAAAATTAATTGATTCTAAAAGTGGCCGACTTCTGCTGGTGAAACCCCGTTTGTCGATCCCTTTGGACAGGCCATTAGAGACGGTGATTAGGAGAGGAATCTTGCTAATTAGGCGTTTTAACAAGGCAGAACGGCCACGCTGATGGGGAGGCTCTCATACAGAAGTCCCAGAAGTTTGGTGGAAAAGACGAGCTACTTTCCACCTTTTAGTGAACAATAATAATCAAGTCTAGTGACCTTAAAGTGAGGACAGTGTTTGCCTGCTGAGTCTATAGGCTGCTGATGATGGTGGTCGACTGTGTCCTTTAAAATGAATACTTTGTCAAAGCCTTGTTAAAGCCAGTGGACACTGCTGGGTTGTTATTAATTCAAAATGCTAATTTACATTTTCCACACTTAGCTGATGCCTTTAGGTATGCTGGTTTACAGTGAGTGAGTACGTAGATGCTGAGGATCCTGTACAAGACAATGTTGTAGGCCTCTTAGCCTCAGCCTATTTCTAATTAATACAAGATAAAAACATGTTGTCTTGAGGCACATAATTGTTATTTAAGTGTATACAGTAGAGCAGCAGGCAGATATTTTCAGCAAAAAAAAAAACAAAAAGCCTGATAAACCCACTATACTACATGCCCAGAAACAATCGGCAGACAAAGTTAGCGCTATTTGGTGAAGCATTTAGCAAAAGCGCCAGATATTCTTCTTTGGAGTTTGTGGAGTCTATACAAAGCTGGAGGGAGAGTGAATATTGGACTTCAATTTGTCAAAAACAGCCTCAAATGAATGCTAACATTTCTCCACGTCTGCTGCACGTGCCAATTGGCAACATTAGCTACGGTCACAATAACAACGTTAAGGTGACAAGACTGCCCCCAAGTAGTCAGAAAAATCACTTAATATGAGTTTGAATAATAGAATAAATTGTTAATGATACAAATATGTATCGGTTAATTTTTCTGGTTAATGAGCGAGCGAGCTAGCCTGCCAACTGGTAGCAGGCTAATGGAAAGCCAGTTAGCTTGGTAAAGTGTTTTGGCCATGGCTAGATAGATGTTACTGATTAGCTCATCAGTCATAGCTTAAGTAGCCCTGCAAGTCACTACCTTCGCCAAGCTTCCGACACCGTCTATTTCACAAGAATGCATGAATGAATTCACTGTGCTACTTTCCGATACAACTGGGAACTAATGCAAGACTTCTAAATGATTTCCTGAAAAAGAGGTTCTCTGTATTTTATATTGTCCACAAGGAAACAGCAGAGCTCCATCTTTTCTGTTTATTTTCACCCTAAGATTAAACACTCTTGATATTAAGTGGGCTTCGGAGAAAATGGGAACAGCAGTGCCAATAGACTGGCAGTAAGTGAGAGCCCCTCTGCACCCTGCAGCACTACAGTCAATGATGATTGATTACTCCCTCACAGTCTCATAACTGCACTCATTACTTCACCTTACAGTCATTCTCTAGCTGAGAACAACATTAGACCTGCCTTTTCACAAGTTAGCAAAATCTGATGGTAAAATAACAATGTGCTCATTGCCTATTAAGAAAAGTTAAAAAGTTGCTGATGTTTTTGACACTGTACTACGTATGTAATCCTGGCTAATCCCAAATATCCAGGTTACTTCTACTTTAATAAACCTCACTGAATCATATGTTTGTCAGCATGTGGTCTCTCAAACTCAGTAATTAGCTCCCTGGGTCTTCCTGCAGGTCATAAGGCTATTGGTGAGACTGAGCCATAGGGATGGCAACAATAGGTCCTACGATCCTCTCTGAGGCAGCAGGATCTGATGGCGACGGCTTCTTCTATTGTGTGCGATACATGCATGAGTTCTTAGACATTCACCTGGCAGCAAGTGGTAATCACGATGTGGGATCCCACAGACACTTTTTAACAGCATAATTAGATGTGCTGCATTTAAAGAAAGTTAATCAGTCGAGAGGAAACTTCTGCTTTACTACCCTTATGCTCTAAAACAGAGACAGCTGAACACACACACATGAAATGCTGCACTCTTTTTTCGTCTTGCTCTACTCTCCTCCTGTGTTTTCGTCTTTCTTTACACACATACAGATCCTCTCTCTCTCTTTTATTCACGTACACACTTAAACATACCGACTCACAGCTGTTCCAACTCCTGGCATCAGAGATTGTGACAGTAATTACCTGCCTGGTGGAGTTGGAACTAGTGTGCGTTTAGAGCTAGGAAATGGCTATATGGAAGAATGGTGCAGGATGGGGAGCATGCAGCACACACTTGGAGACTTTACACAGCTCTCTGCTACAACTGAACCATCTGCTTAATTTGGCAGAAGTGCAGCCCAATACGATCTCCATTGGAAGCCATCATTGGTTGACAGAAAGTCAAGTCAGCAAGCATACTGAACTGCGGACGGCAATGAATCAGGTCAGAGATATTAGCTAACAGTTATCCAGAGAAACATATGGATGTATATTAACTGCACTTCAGTGATATGACCACCTATACGGCTGTGGCTGAGAGGATAGTGCGGTCGTCCATTAACCCCAGGGTTGGTGGTTCGATCCCAGCTCCTGCTCCTGCTCCGGCAAGACACTGAAGCCCAGGGACACTGAACCCCGAGTTGCGGGTTAGGGTTAGGGGGGTTAGGGGGTGGAGGCCAGCATGGCAACTGTGTCCCTGTCGGTGTGTGAATGGGTGAATTAGACTACTGTTCAAAACTTAGATTACTGTTACAGCGCTTTGGGAAGCGTTTCGGTTGACAAGCGCTATGTAAGAAAGAGTCCATTTACCATTACCACAAGCCAAATCAATACCATGACTTTTAAATGAGCTGTTTAACAAAAGGTATAATTTCAACACGTATGCATACAGTTTATTGGTCAATCAAT
>JAVQJF010062521.1:0-15891 GCA_036023855.1 Gadopsis marmoratus | reverse complement strand
GATCCAACAGAAGAGCTTCTGTAGCTCAAACTGCTGAAAAAGTGAATGCTGGTTCTGATAGAAAGGTGTCAGAACACACAGAGCATCACAGTTTGTTGCCTACGAGGACGCGCAGCGTGCCGTGCTGTCTGGATGTTAGGGCTGATCGGTGTAATACTTCACCTCCATCATGCAACGCTGATTACTAAGTACATCTTTATTGATGATGAAATACAAAATAACTCTTTAGTGTGCAGCCTCTGTAGTGCTCTGCCATCGAGGGTGTGCTCCTCCGTTTGTTAAGCCAACGTAAGGTTATTACTGATGTACAAAAATCTATATTTGGCATTTGTGAATCAGAATCATAGGGGATGAAAATCGCGATAACAATTACAGTTTTTCCCCCAGCCTTAAAAAATAATAAAAATATCAAAATCAGTCTCAAAAGAAGTCTTGCGGTTTTCTGTGTGATCGTCTCTTAGATGCCCAGTGACCAACGTCACCACAGGCAGACTGCTCAGTGCCAAGCTAGAAGAATCTCATTAAAACGTTGCCGTTTCAGAAGACAAACGGAAACGTTGGGAATAGCCTGCGGCAGGTGGCTCAGTGTTGCCTGCTGGATTTAACCGAGAAAGACAGAAATTTTAATAGCAAACGAGTGGTGACGAATGTGATTGAAAGCAGTGTACTTTGCTCGCACACACACACACACGGAGCAGAGAATTAGCAAGCCAGCTGCTGGATAAACAAATTAGTTAGTTCTGAATTTGGACAGAAGGCTAACGGAGAGAGCTGCAGTCAGACAGAGCCAGGTCAGCTGTCAGAACGCTGCAGCCCAGTGAACATGGCCGAGGCGCGTGGCCCACTGTACTCTGCCTGGGCTTATTTCTTTTAACACGCACGCCGAGATCGTTGCCAAGCGGTCGACTGAGTCAGTGTTGGCCTTGCAAGGTTCAGCATGGTTCACCCATGAAATGCTGATTTGTATACATTTGGTGAAAAATGTTCATATCCCCACCAGCAATGATGGGGTTTCATCAGTGACATCATTGCAGTCACAGCTCAAAAAACCAAACACGTTTCAGTGCACAGTACCTCTTTAAACATGGCACGAGCTGAAAGGCAACTCATTTCTCTTTTCCTTTTGAATAAAAACCTCAAAGCCTTATAATTATTCAGTCATTAAAAAGGATAATTTCCAGTGCTTTGTGTTTTAATAAGTATTTTGTGGAACAAACCACGTCAGGTTTCATTGCTGACGCGGCGCTTTTTTAACTTGCTGTGCCAGGCCCTGATCGCTGACATGCAGGCACGAGCCGCAGTGCAGCACATATAGCTAGTTGTTACAGGGCACAGATTCATAAACAAATGCCATTTATATTGCCACACACACACACACCTTTTCAAGCTTACAAAAAAAAAAAAAAAAAAACCTACAGCAGCATCGCAGCCAAAAACAGGACCATACATCTCAAGCTGCAGCAGATGTGACTGTCCCCAAAACTCAGGGCTCTTTTCATAATGGAGACGCTCTAGTCCATACACTTCATATTTACAGAGAACCAACAATTCCCAGCATGAGCAAGAACTAGGAGACCGTGGCAAGGTTAGGTTTGGGCACCAAAACTAGTTGGTTGGGTTTAGAAAAAGATCATGGTTTGGGTTCAAATAACCACGTACGTCAAGTAGGCCAAGCAAGTTAAAATAAGTCAACGCTGACTTACACCGGCCTCCTGGAGGGAATTCCTGTGTTTGACTTTGTGCAGCAGCTTGTTGCAACTCATATCTATGTTCATTTTTAGGTGGTGACCTACAAAAAAATGAAAATGAAAAAGAAAAATGAAATGGAGACCTAGAGTTTGTGTGACCATACTGTGAAAAGGTTTGGTTCTTGTTTGGGCTTCTCTCTCTCGCTTTACTGTAGGTTCGTATTTGCAAAAATCGAATCTTAAAATGTGGATGTGCATATTATCATATCAGCTCGTGGCTAATAGACAGTCAACTTGCTGGTGCATGACAGACAAACGTTGGTGGTAAGCAGCCATGTAACCAGCCTCCGAGTTACTCCCACATGAGAGCCCACTGCAGAGTGAGGATGGAAAGAAAAGAACAAAAAAATAAAAATAAAAGGGCCATTCCATTCAGTCTGAATGTCAGGTTATTTCAGTAGCTTCTCTTCAGGCCTGTGAACAGTCACCCCACTGCCTCTATATATCTGGGGAACGCTGCACAACCTTCAGACTAACATCCACTCTTTACAACATCACACTAAACACAATGCATAATATACCAAAATGTTATTACGCCAACTTCCATCAATTTTGTTTCGACTTACTGACATTTAAGTCCATAAACAATATTGGTTGTCTTAATAAAAGACAGACTTTCAACTAAAAATCAAGCTTAGCATGCATCAGTCAACTATTCTTCAAAAATAAGTCACAATTTCACTGAAAGACAGACTTTCGGATTTCTGTGTACAGACATCACCAAGTTATCTGCATGGGTTGCCGTGGTAACGATGTAGGTGTATACAGCCAGACGTGTGCAGCGCTGCGAGTTACGCAAGAAACTATTTGAAATCCAATTCGAGCGGCTCGGGCGTCCTGACTGAGACGCGACTGTAGAAATCCGATTTGGGCTGGTGGCCTGAACGAGGACGGACACGCGGACAGCAGCAGGACTGCTCACCGCGGTCCCACGTGACATCAGCGTGACAGCTGGTGGCACCTCTAAACATGGAGGAGGAGAGTGAAAATATAAATGCAGAGCAAGATGTATGGTTATTTTAAATCCTTTAATTGAATTTACAGGTCAATTACTGTATTGTGATCTCCACCATTGCCGGGATATAAATACATATCCGTGACAGAATATTTTGGCCCAATGTCGCCCACCCCTAGGGCGTGTCAGCTCGAGCACACCGAAAATAAAATAAGTTCAAATAAGTTAAAGCCAGACTGCTGTAAGGGAACCAAAAACTGAGTCGGTTGTCAAAGTCGCATTTGTCTGCATGTTTCCGAATGCTAAAATCTACAGTGTCAATGTGAACAGCAGCCGTGCAAATCAGCATGTATGAAGAATGTGAAAATAATGTAAGCAAACTTTAAAGTTACGTCCAAATTCAGGGTTATCCAGTCAGTGTCACTTTAAACCAACAGCATCCGTATCCGCTCAGCTAAACGCTGCGATGATCAGAATGCAGAGGCAGCAACAGGACGTGGATGCATTCTGTATGTGCCTCTTGTTTTAAATGAAATGACTCGAGTGCCCTGGTGGGAATCTGTTAGCGTGCCCCCTCACTGGATTTATTGCACCCATCACACGGTTCCAAATTACTCCAGTGAATGACTTGTTTATCATCTTTTCTTCAGAGTAGTAGCATCCAGCATGCAGGACAATATATACACAGTCTGGGAAGAGGTTTATTGATCAGGTCCTTCTTGAATTGCTTCCTCGCCAATTTAGTGAAAAGACAAAGTCCAAGGACAGAACAATTCACATTTCTACATGCTGGAAAAAGCCAGATCTGGACCATCTTACGTGCAAAATACGATACATCCAACATGTCCGGCAATACAGGATGTCAAAATGTTCAGCCTCATCGCTCAAAAAAAGAAAAAAGGAAGTCGTTTCAGAGCTGGAGCCCATCTGCAGCGGAGGGGCATTAACTTCCACAATATCACCAGTGATTACATCGGGATGAGTGCATCACCTGAAATGTGGCTGTTTAATGCCGCCGGGCCTGAACGGCAAAATCAATGAAGCAGTGGACAGAACAGGCTTGTTTGCGGTTCCTCCACACATCCTCCCCGAGAGTCCGCCTCCACGCTCATTAATGAAAACAAACAGACATAATACTGATGCACTGCGTGTCCAGGGACAGATGGAGATATCGATCGTCTAAAGGTTACCGACTCATCGGATGCGAGTGTCTAAATCTATACGCTTCCTTCCCTGAGGAGAGGTGAACGTACTGCGTCCAATGCAGGTCAGGGCATTAAAAAAAAAAAAAAAAGACAGACAGACAAAAGATGAACCATTGCTTGAACTGCGTTGTGCTGTGTAAACCATGCGTCGCCAAACTCAAGCGGAAGCTGAAGGGTCAGGAATGTGTTGATGCTCCCAAGACGCCATTCAGAATAAGAAGCATGTGTCGCCAAGGCGGCGTTTCTTTGTCCTAAAAACTGGCATTTGAGATATTTCAGCCGACAGCAGTGACGGGAATACGTTGTTTTTTTCTTAATGTTCAGTGATAGTGCTGAAAATAAATTAATTCTGACCCGTTACCCAACAGAACACTACGTCACCGATCACAACAAACATTACCCCTTAGAAATATATTAATTTCCCCTTTTTAATATAGTTATACTGACTCCCTGTGGGTTTATGGAGCGTTTGTCCAACAAAATAAGCAGCCTTGAAGCCAGTTAACCAATGAAAGCGAGAAAATTAGTCATTAAAGTTGTCTTCAAGCAAAAACAGTCTCCAGTTTTCATATTACTGCCAACTGAATATTTCTGGATTTTAAATGGTCAGACAAAAACAATCTCAAGACAACACCTTAGGTTGGTGGCAGAGTCAATATTTCATGACATTTTACAGACCAACACATTAAAAGAAATCAACTTGACATGACGACATCAATAATGGCAATAATTATTGGTAGCAGCCCCACTCTGGGAGATCTTGCCGTCGGTATGGCATTATTTTTGACATTTTGAGACAAAAGGCTTAACTGAATAAACAAAAATCAGTGATTGAATGATTAGTGGTGTAGTGCATGTTTTGCTGCCTCAGCTGTCCGTGCCATCCATCCCGGGTCAGGATCCATTAGAACTCTGTCTGATCAGGCCAAAAAGATTGCAGCTGTCCAGCGAAAACCATGCATCGCCACATCTGGTGGCTTTGAGGTTTTTCTGACAAACCTAAGGACTGAATGTCCCTTTATTTATGCTGCATAAACTATTTTAAACCCCCCCCCCCCCAGGCTACGTGAGAGCTGTCATTTCAGGAGGCAGAAAACAGGGCTGCGTGTATTACCTCAGGACAGGTTTTGTAGATACAGGCGTTTTTCATGGGACAGCAATGAAATGCAACAGGGAGTTAATTCAAAAGAAGTTACTTAGCTGGAATAAAAAAAATAAAAAAAATTTATCACAAATCATGCGGCTGATGCTGGTTTGGTCTGGGCAAAACCATTCGTGCATCAAATGAAAGCTTAAATTAAAAAAAAAAATAAATTAAAACTGTGGTGACGAAACAACGTACAGCAACCATTTATAGGAACACTACACACTATTTTCATATGAACGTATACTAGTATGATTTAGCGTTTAATTAAACAACCCTTTAATCAATTGCAAAAATAAAAATAAAAAAATCAGATGAAAAGGAGCAGCAAACGCCGTCGTTGCTTTCCGCCGACGTTTATTGCTCCTCGGCACCGTCCCCGCAGGCTTCCGGTGCAACTGTTGCCGTTACATGATGTCCGCGTGCTCACGAGCGGCGGCACGCGCAGGGACTGGACAACAATTAGCATACTTCTAAAAAGACAAAAAAAATAAAAAATAAAAAATAAAAGAAAGGAAATAAAGATATACACAGATTCAACGCGCTGTATGCTGCGGCTTTCTACAGGATTACAAAATAAAATTTAAATTTAAATACATTTTCAAAAAAAAAAAAACTCATGCGACAGCTGGGGAACTCAGAACCAATAAAAAAAAAAGGACCGTCTTCTGTCCTGGTTTCTGGGGGTTCGGATGGTCCAAGAGCCTTAATCTGCTGCGTGGCTGCCCGCACTCCAGATTAACGCGTGCGCGCACACACACACACACACACAAGCGCGCAAATATAGGAGGCCCGTGCGTGGCAATGTAAGCACAAGGACTTCTTAAGGTTATAACAAGTTTTCACTTGCAGCACGGGTCGGGCCATGAATGTCGAACTGAAGCGGCTATTAGGAGCTAAAGTCGCGGTGCGAGTCAGACGTGAAGAACTGCGGATCCCACTCACCTGATGCGGAGGCTTCAACCTGCTGCTTTTCGGGGGGGGGGGACGCCTTAGTCAGATAAATCCCCAGCGATTAAGCCACCGGTGCCGCTTCAAAGCGAGCCGGCCGCCTACAGGTCTGGCATAACAGTTATTGCGTCAAAACCTCCGGTGACTTGTCCCGTGTAGTTGGAGCTGTATCGGGATGTTTCACCGGTCCGGCAGCCTCCCCCCCCCCCACCGGCAGCCGGCAGCAACAGCTGAGCCGTTATGTGTCCTCCTGATTGGATTTGGGGTTTAAAATCTCAGACAGGTCGGTGGCTGCGTCGCCACACGGCAGATTCGGTCTCCCTTCGGTCTCATAGACAGCAGCGGGTCTGGATCACTGTGACCGGCAGGCAGCGACACACAATAGGAGGGGAGCAACGGAAGAGCGGGCGGCCTCGACGGCAGGAGCACGGAGATCCGGCCGGTGCTCCGCCGAAGCTCAGCTACTTAAAAACGCCTCCCGAGCGTCCGGTAGGCTGTATATCCCTTCCACGGAGGTGCTCCAGTGGCGTCCAGGTTCTGCTTGGGTCTGAGTTTTCGGCCTCAACACAGCAGCTCTTTTCTTCCTGACGAGCAGCCAGCGTCCAATCACAGCGCTGCATTCAGAGAGGGGACGAAGAGTGAAAAGGAGTGGATCGCTACGGACTGGAGTCTGGACTGGACCACAGAACTGGTGGACTGAGGACCTCAGCAGGGCCCAGGGTAGCCCCACTTAAGCTTCGAACCGCTACTGGGACCCCCGCGCTCCCTAACTCAGTTCGGTTAGAGGTCCGTTCAATGCCACTTAGACTTTATTTAAAATATGTGCCATGTGTGCGTAATATCAGCTGAAATATTACAAAGTACCAAAAGTGGCATTTGACACAGGGCTCACAAGATTAGCTGCAAATGGAGGGTTAAAGCAGTTCCAGTTCACTTTACATTAAATCAGAAAGCCACACACTGCGCTGTGATCTGGACGCCTCTGAGGGTCCTGGACAGTTGGTGGAGCCTTGGTCAGAAACAGTTTGAAGGCTACAGAAGAAAAGTAAGGCCTTGTGAAACAAATGGTCTCAAAGTAATCCCTGAACCACGATGCATATATCATACCTATATACTGTGTATATATCTTTGTTTCTTGTTATGACTAAAAGCCCTTTTGGGACTTTTTTGGCCACTCTCTGCCTCTCTCTTTAACTTGTGCAAAGAAATAAAACTCATTCTCAAGGCTGGAAATTGTCCATCCAAAACGTTTTTACAATCCAGGTGTTAATCTAAAACCTTCTGAATTTCTGCCCACGTTGAAGAAAACCTGAAACGGTATATCACTGGTAAAAACCAGCGGAACCGTTCCTTAAACAATGGGCCGACATTGAGGTCCAGGCTTTGCCATGGGGGGAAATACAATGCTATTTTGACTCTTCTAAGCAAAATATAAAAATATTGTGCGTGGCGTTACACCCTCTCCTGACCCACGTGATCGGACACCCTCCAACAATACCTAATAGCAGCGAGGTGAGTTTGGTTGATTCAGCACGCAGACACACTGCTGCTGTCTGACAGTCTACAAGGTAACTCATTCATTGCCTGATGAGGGCATTACTGCAGCATGTGTACATGTATATTGAGACCATTGGTCTTATTCACTTAAAAGCATGAATTTGTGTGCATGACGGCAAATTCATGTTTTGTCAGAGTTACTCAGCTAACCCTCAAGCAGGCTCAATGCATGTCATTATACCTGGATTGGGATCACTGCTCTGCATATACATACATCATTAACAGACTCGCAGTCAATTCTTTTTGTCTCTAGGTCCATTTTCTGGCTTTGTTCTGCTTTCATGCCCCATTTTGCTCCATATTTGATATTGTCCCACACCCTCTTTCAGCTACATTAGCACCAAGGCTCTATGGATGGCGATGTTGGTCAGTCAGTCGGTCGCTCAGTCCAGACTGAAATATCCAAATATGAAATGAACAACTACCGGATTGAGTGCCATGAAATTTCATAGATAGATTTCGTAGATTAATTTTTAGACATTTTGACACATGGTCCCCAGAGGATGAATCCTACTGACCTTTCCTTCAGCCCCACCATGAGGTTCACATTTGTGGTTTTGAGTGAAATATCAGATTGTCATGAGCTTTGCTGCAGACATTCATGGTCCCCTGAGGATGAATTGTAATCGCTTTGGGCGATCCCTTAACCTTTCCTCTAGCGCCATCATCAGGCCAAAATTTCAATGTGTCCAATATTTTGGTGTGTGACCAAATGCATACGCAGCATTGAGCATGAGAATGAGCCTCAGCTGTATTTTGGCTTTGGTGATAATTAGCAAATATTAGCATGCTAACCTGCTAAATGAAGATGGTGAACGTGGTAAACATTATGCCTGCTATTAGATATTCTTAAATTTAATACATTTGCATTTTAAAACATTCCTAATAATATATCTCTTTTTTTTATGAATCCTTCCACTGTACATATTCTGAGATTATAAGTAAGCATATCACTGCACTGTTTATCGTGTATGTGATGAATACATCTTTGAATCTTAAATCTTTACATGCTTTCAATGTGTTTCACTGGTAAAATGTAGATAAGCTACAAACACTGTTATGTTCTCCTCCTTAGATATTACACCTCTGTGATGTGTCAGGATAAAAATGTTTCATCAGTCATTGTGAATGGCAAGGGAATGTATTTTGATACTACAGTGAAGAGTTGCATTGTCTCAGTATGTCTTAATAACAGGGCCATGCACATATTTAACAGTAATACAAATCATTATGAAATTAAGTTTAGTGTAGAATTGGGATCTAGCTGAAATACATCTACTGGGAAATACATAAAAAACACAAAATATTGCTGTAACGTTGTAAAACAAGATGTAAGATATTTATCTCAAATGTTCTACCAAAATTGTTTAGTGATTTGCAGGTTACTCTATACTTTCTGGCCTTAAAATTATTTTCAAGGATGCAGAAGGTAGCAGGTCAACCTGATTAATTCCATGTTTATACTTTGCACATAATTGATATAAAAAAAAGGCAAAGCTACTACTATATAGTCACATAATGTGGCAGCATTGTTTACATAAGCTGGCAGGAATGTGTGAATGTCCTGTCAATTACGCTCTTCTTAAAATGCTGCACGTTGTATTTCACAGATAAAGCTGGTAATATTCTACATTTTTCTTACTGTCAAACGATTCGTGTAAGCTGGTCTGTCAGTACATTGGCTCTTCTACCCTGGGTTTCAGGCCCAAGCACATTGGTTCCTACTGAAGCAGCTCACAAATATATTGTTTCATTAAAGAATTAAGCTCAGTAATTTCCCAAAACAGCTGGTAACTGTTAGTTTTCAACCTTACTCAAACAGTGGGAAATAGTGCATTTGTTGGGGAGTTTTTTCAGTGGCAGATTAATCCACATATGTTTGCATGTTTTTTATTTGTTTGGGTCTTTCCATGGATTTTGTAGATGATTAAAAAAACAAAAATAAAAAACAGACCTATCCTATAAATGCTATGGATGAAGGTGGAGGATTAAACATTTTAATAATTACATGCAAATAAACTGCACCGCATAGTAAATGCATAATTAGTTACATTTCGAGACTATCTACAAATTGGATTTTGAGATTTTTGGGGTGTTCTAGGTGCCAATTATTGTATAGTGCCAAAAATTATTGCCTGAGAACACACTGATTGTCTTGTATGTATTAAATAATCTGTACAGTAGCTCAAATGATCTTGACAGTCCAGCAATGCCTGTTATTTACTATTTCCCTCCATGATATTGTCTGGGCCTTAGAGGGCTACTTCACCAGGTTAAAACAACCTAGGTTTTTTTTAAATTAAGTCTGAATACAATCAAAATCCCTGTGTGATTGTTTTTGCACCCAGCAGGTTTCTACTCCGCACTCAGCCCACCCCCAGCTTTAATCCATCACATTTGAACCACATTCTGTTTTTGGACTCATTGCGTCATGTTTCTACATTGCTCCAATTTTATCCCAATTTGACGAGGTTAAATCTAAGTGTCTCCTCAGCAGGTGAGCATTTATAGAGGATTCCAGAGAGTGTGAGAGTGTTCCTGCCGGCTCTGGGCTGTGTGGCGATGACCTCAAAGTCCTAGCAGTGGGATCAGTGGTGGCAGGCTACTTAAAAGCTGTGGTGCCCGCCTTCAAAGCCCCGAACAGGGAGCCGGTCTCTGAGCTGCACTGCTGGCTGGCTGGGGCTCAGGACTCTTATTCTGGCAATCCTCACGGAGATCTAGCCAAGCCTTACTCTGCTCCCAGTGGCGAGCCTCTTGGATACATTGAAATATGATTCTATTCCAGCTTTGAAAGAAACATCAAAGTTTAGTGTTGGATGAGAAGCTAATCATCCTAATTCATCCTGAGAAAGAATATTCAAGAAAACGATGGCAGTAACTATAATTTGTCTTATGGGAAATCAATACTAATTTACACATTTTTAAAATCGGTATATGTATGAAAAATGATGGCCTTCACGAATAGCAGGTGACAACCAATCACATTTCCACTCTTCCTGGAGTCTCTACAAGTTGCCTCACAACTGCAAAATAAGCTTTTTGTCATGGCTGGTGTGAGCAGAGCAAATTGGGACTGGTTGGCAGACTAGTACAGTTCAGTTTTTTGCCACAATAAGGCAGGTTTACAGGAAGCAGGCACTGGTCCAGATTAAGGTTCAATTCAGTTTTATTTATATAACGCTATTTCATAACAAATTTATCTCATAGCACTTGTTCATATAGAGCAGGTCTAGATCAATATAGACCCAACAATTCCCACCATGAGCAGCACTAGGCGACAGTGGCAAGGAAAAACTGCCTTCAGTAGCAGAAGCTTGAAAGGGACAACATAAGGAACAAACATTGCAACTTGGACAACTTTAGCCATTCACATCAGTTTTATTTATATAGCGCCATACCATAAAGTTGTCTCAGGGCACTGTTTCATATAGAGCAGGTTTAGACCGACTCTCAATCTGGCAGGGGCGGAGTGGAAAAGGGCTGGTTACATGTCTGCAGGGTGAGTGTGTCCCTACAGCCGGTGCATAATCCGACACGGAGTGATGACGAGCGGCCAGGGAGGAGCATATCTCTTAAAAGGAGGGGAGAACATTTGTAGGCGGGAGGAGTAGTCCCATTAAACAAAAGCATAGATCTGGATCCAAGTTTATTCTGTCGTTAATGTTCGCAATCACATACCGGCTGCTCTGCTGTATGTTAAGTATATTTCTGGTATTTGTTCACTGAGTAATGTTTTGCATTCTGCTATTTACAAGACTGTAATCGCAATATTGAATATTTTAGGAATATTTCGGAGAAAGTCAAAGTGTTTTGAATTATCTTCTGCAGTGGTCCTCATAACAACAATCATTTTCAGAGGACTTGTTCCAGTGCACATTCAGGCTTTCCAGGAGCACCTTTGAATGTGTGTTGGAGCAGCTAAAGAATAAGCTGAACGATGCTCAAGCTGGACAAAAAGCAGAAAAGCAACATGCCATTCTATGACATTAAAGAATGTCTTTTAACGTGTCAGTGAAAGTCTTAAGGACAGAAAGCCTTTCATGATGCCTCCTCTCGTCAGCTTCCCCTTCACTCCTCTCCACTAATGATAGATGGCCCTGTACAGCAGGTTTCCTCGAGCTTAACAAATTAAAAGACAGTCAAGTAATCTCACTCACACATACTTCATAAACCTAGTTTCAGGAGTCATTAGGAGGAGGTAAGGTGAGATTGCTGTCTCCGCAGGAATGCACAGATTTAAAGTACAATCAACTGGGGCCTTTTCCTTTTTATGGCCACTTTATTCTGTACCTCTGGTTCATGGCTTCGTTTATCTGTTTACACCAAAGAGTTGTGTTATGGTTTTACTCAATATGTGTAGACACCAACTGTCAAAGGATGTCAAATGCAACTCTACCAGCGGAATACATCGGTGTAACACTGGCAATACATTTTAATGACAAGGTGTCCATCAGGTAGCTTGGAATAAGACTCCCCACTGGTTTCTGGGATTGTTGCGGACAGACAAGGTACTCTTTGTGAATGTTTGGTCTGTTACGCCTCTGACTTTATTAGAATATCTGTCACCAACCTGATGTTTTTTTTATTCTAAATAATTAGAGACTGCCAGAGCTCCTATTGTATTGATTTTTTAACTGAAACAGCCTTTAAATAATTCTGCTTAAGACAGTGGAAACAACACGTACAATTCAACACCTTTAAAGTTGATGTGGTTAACTTGTAATCAAACAGTTGCAACATTATCATTCATGCGTGTTAGTCGTGTCGTGTTAGTGTCCACCTGATGAACGTAAGGCATTTGTTTTTTTCTGAGGGAAATATCTGGCTCTTTAGCTGCTAAATGCTCCACTATGTTCACCAGCTAGTCTCTAACTGTGCCTGTCTGGTGTTTGCTGTAAAGATAAACTAAATCAAATTTGATTTGATGAAACAGATTTGATGGTTGGCTGACCTGTGCAAATTTCTTATGTGTAATAAAATTAGATTGCATACCTTCAACAACTTAAATAAATACGCATTATGGGATGCAGCATGTGGGCACAGAGGGTGATGTTTTTGATGAGCAGTCTGGTGCCACTGTGGTTTGGATGAAGGTTGTCTCTTTTGTACAGAAATAGTCAAAATGACTGTTAACTAACCCAATTCCAGTGGCAATACAGACATTCAACAGCCATTGGTGAGCACTGAAGAGATGACTGAAATGTTCACAACCTGTCCTCTGAGAGGGAACCAGGACTGATAGGATTCAGAGCTATGAATAGTATCAGTTAGTGTCTCATAGTCCTGTTGGGGCTTAATTGACTGCTTTAGTCTAATATTATTTGTGCCCACGTGAACAATAATAGAATGGGCAGTTCAGTGGATGTCAGTACAGTCTAACTCCTCCTTAGATATTACACCTCTAACCATGTTAGAGGTGTAATACCTCTAACAGTCTAACCATGTCCAACATGTTGGCACCAGGCCAGCAGTATATCCACATGGATTTTCCACAAACGTTATGATGGAGTCCCCAACTAACGGAAACCCTGGTCCCCTGTCTGCACAGACTCCACTGTAGACAGCAAGGTTCACAGGAGACCCATTATGGCTGGGGACAGCATTCTTTATAACACCATTTCTAGCGATGACTACATGAGCATCCTCTGGCAGACATGGCAGTCTGCGACCCCGAGACCAAAGCAGTGCAGCTGGTAAGGTAAGGTAAACTTTATTTATAAAGTTATGGTGTCGGGGGTCATTTCCGAATGGGAGCTGGCAGAGTTGCTGCAGGGTGTGGAGCGTGGTGCAGCCCTCGGGTCTCGCACGGTGGATTGGCTGGCTGGAGCCAGGCTGTCAGCTAGTGGCGTGCCGGAGTTTGAGGGAGGCAGTATATTGATGTCGCTGCTTGGATCAAAGAGAGGGATGGAGATCCTACTTTTTCAATTCACAGCTTCAGAATTGGTTCATCCCAGTGAGCTGGTAGAGCCCATTACATTGTGCTGTGGAGGCTTGTTGGATGTTGAGTTGCCTGCTATGGCCGAAAATGACAATATGAGAGCGGCGAGAGTGAACTGTGATGGCCAAATCCGCAGCCACACAACTGGCTTAAGCAACAGTAACCCCATGCCCGGTCACACATTAGATAGATTTGACACAATTTTGGTTAACCACATTATACAGACAGAAACAATAATCACACAGCTATGTGTTATTACATTATTTTTATTTGTAGCACTCACATTTAGCTTTTGTATGTTAACAATGTTAAGATATATTGAGTTATTTAAATTTGCTTTTGTTTACCGGAGCTGGGGGGTCCATGCTTCCGCTGCTGGAGTCATCTGGCCGGGAGCAAACAAGAGATGTTGTCTTCTTCTTCTGTGTATTTATTGGTGGGTTGCAAACCAATTTAACAGTGTATACCGCCACCATCTGTATCCTATCAGCCCCCTTCTTATTTCCCTGAAGTCCTGTCCTGTGCTAAGTATTGATTTTAAACTCCATTCCTGTCCTGTCTCATTCACTGTACTTCTTAATGTGTCTCTTTCTGAATTATATTTGCTTCAATGCATTATAATGTGTTCCACATCATCCTGAGCACTGAAACAGATTGGACTGACTTTCCCCTTAATACTTAACGTGGAGTGTAAACCTGTGTGCCCTAACCTTAATCATGTGATAATGACCTCCTCTTTATGGTTACGATATCTTCCTGTAATCTGTTTTCTGTATATTACAACAATGCCTCCCTTTGCCATCTGTATCCCACTCCTTTTGCCAGGCATTTATTATGGCTGATCTAATCAATAAAAGATGGCTTCCAGGAAGCGATGGCCTTATAAGCAAGAAGTGCCAATTAGGACTAAACCAACTACCCACCACCTCGAAGGGAGATTGGAGATGTTGTAAATAATCCTTTGCAAATATAAGTTGATGTAATTTAGTATTTTGATTATGTTTTCTTTTTTTAATTAAAATTTACTTTAGTTAGGAGACTGGAAAAGCTGTTTGTTTGTTCTTGGTTATGTAGCGTGATAAATGTTTTATGTAATCCCCTGTGTGTGTAAACCCAGTATATATATATGTATTCTTTGTTTGTTAGGTCAGTTCTGTTGGTCACAGATTAGTTGAGTATTCATTTGTCCAGTTCTGTTTGGTTGACCTCTTTTATGGGTCCAGAACCATTTTTTGTTTTTGTAAATTGGTAAAATAATTGTTTGGGTGAATAAAAACCCTGTTTTTGTTAAAGAATGCGCCTGTGTCCTTGTGCCTTCCTGCTCGGTCCCTCACAGAACCAAAACAGTCAAGTTGTCGGCCGGACAGCTAAACACTATAAAGGTCTGTAAAGCCGAGGGGGGCTGTAGATTCGGTTGATGATACTCTGTGAGTTCATCACTATGAGCCACCCCTTTCAAGCTGTCACAAATCTTTCCAATGTTGGCTTGGTTTAAGATCCCTTGTCATGGGCCAAAGTGCTCGCTCAAAATAAACTTTGGCCTAATACTGAGGTTAAAGAAATGGCATGAATATCCATACCAAATCTTTTTGTTATCACTTTCGTCTTTATTGCCTTTATACATCTACATAAGTAAAACACAAACCATAACATACAACTGCAAAGAGGAGGTTACAGTTTACAATGACTAATGACAGCGTCCAGTACATTTGCTTATTAAAACTTTTAAACCATAAGTCACATTACTGTCAATAAAAATTTTTCATTCCTAAACCAAATCAATTTTTCCTATTTTGTGTCATCTTCTTTTCAAGCTCGACTCTGAGTTTTTAGTTTTTGAGCATTCGGTAGAACAGACAAAATGTTTAAGTATTTATAATGCAGTAGTAGTTATAATTGATTATATCTCCATTGAAGGCATGGGTATGAGTGGAAACAGCAATAGTTTGAGCTCTGCTTTAAAGTTACACTAATCAATATTTTTATATGAACAATGGATTAAGTGACTGTGGAATGTGAAAGGTGTTGCCCTCATTCCAGTTCTTGTCATATCAGCCTTATTGGGAGTTATGAGTTTCCGAATTGTAAATACCATTCATGGTAGCATTCAAGTAGTAATTACTCTGAAACTGTGATTTTTCTGAAAGCTCCAATATATCTGACTTAATATGGAAGGGCCTGAAAACCAACCAAACAAACAAACAAACGTGGATGCCTCACATCAGCCAAAGACCTTTGTTCAGTGTATGTAAATCCCAAATGTAATAGATATAGTTGTAATGATTTTGGGTTGGGATGTTCATGTGTGTTTCGTGTTTATGGTTTATGGTTCATGGCTTCGTGTTTATGGTTAGATTTCTCTTGTGTCGTGCCCCTGGTCTGTTCCTCTGTGT
>JAVQJF010062509.1:0-50559 GCA_036023855.1 Gadopsis marmoratus | reverse complement strand
ATACAATAGGGACCTCGCAGGTTTCCCTGCTCGGGCCCTAATAATAATAATAATAATAATAATAATAATAATAATAATTCCACGAAATACAATAGGGACCTCGCAGGTTTCCCTGCTCGGGCCCTAAATACAGGAAGTCGGAGAGAGTGAGAAAAACACAGACATGAATTTTCCACAAAAGATGACAGAGAGGGAAGCAGCAACGTAATGGAAGTCATATCGTTGTTCCAGTTTTGTTCAGAATCAATGAGCCTGACTGTGCGATTACTGTGGGGACAGACTTGCGTCAGTTCTGTTCATAAAGCCCTCGATACACTCTGTCCCATTCGTGCGTGTGTGTGTGTGTGTGTGTGTGTTTGCATAACCCACTCAGCCACGATTTCATAACCGTGTTCATCTCGGACATCGCTGCCTACTTACAGCCTACAGCTGAATACTGATGGAGATATACTGTGGTGAGAACTCATAAATGATCTTTGTTTCATACCTTTCTAATATACCTAGGCTTATTTACTAGAATACATTTTAATTTTAAGCTTATGATTATAGTGTTTGGTAGATGATTTTGACATTAAAAAATCTAGGTAGTAATTGGTGTTTATTTTGAATATTGACAGTGAAAAATCTGCAATTCGAAACATCAGTTTAAACATTTGTGTCTTCGTTTGTGTTGTATTTCTTTTCAATTTTTATAACTGGAATATTTGCTTTCATAACCTTTTTAACCATAAACCTCTGTGACCGTTGTAGCCTTGCAGCAACGGTGTGTTTGGGGTGTTTAGGGGACATAAAGTCTGGGTGAAAATTAGTTTAAACAGATCTGCCTCTTTTTTTTAAAAAAAAATCACTTTTTCAGTAAAATTAATTAAAGCCAAAAGCCATAGTTTTGTTAAATATTTATAAATATCCAAATTTCACAATTGACCCAATGAACCTATCTGAAATACATATGCATTCACCCAGAGGCACAAACAAGCTCTCCTGGTTCTGTGCCAGAATCACAATACAACCAGAGCTGCAGTAGGTTACCATGTTCCACAGGCACAGTTTACCACCAGCTGTCTGTGTGTGTGTGTGTCAATTCAAACAACAGCTTTAAAACTGGATTACATCCAGGCAAAGTTTTTAGCATGCTGACAAGTGACATTTGATTTTCCCATTTTTTGACCTTTGCAAATGTGGGTTAATCAACATGTGAAGGTGGATGTGACGGTCGACAGGGACCCCGCAGTTTTCAGGCGGACAACTACGCTTGAGGACGCCTCACAAATCTCACCAGCTGTCTGACTTATCGGTCTGTCTGGGCCCAGAGGCTTTGATGTTAACTGTTTCTTTTTTAAATATTATCAGTGAAGAATTCACACATTTCATTCTGGTGAGTTTAGAAATTGTCATTTTTAGCTGGTACACTTGCAGGAAAGTGAGAACTTCTGGTGAGGAACGGAGCAGCTTTGCAAACTGACTGCTGTTGTTTCACAAGTGGGAGGGTTTAACACTTTAAATAATCCATGGATGAATCTCTGGGACTTTTATGTCATTCTTTCTCTCTATTTCTGTCTCTGCTCTCTTGGGCAAACGGTGTCATCTGCCTCTGCACACGTTTATGCAGCAGCAAAAAGACAGAATGCAGCTTTTGCTCCATTTCCTGTCACCACTCTGACGAAATTACACAGTGCATCCTTTTTGAAAGCAACTGCATGTCAACGACTCCATACCACCAGGTGAATTACGTTGTATCGTAGTGTTAAAAGGCACTGTGACGTGTGTCGACATTTCTTAACGCAGTATAGCATATTTACCTCATCAGTGACGATTACAGCGTGGGCTTGAGGCTACTGTCATGCTGTTGCCATGACATCTGGAATCCACAAAAAGATTCTGCCGTGTTTGGTGCAAAAGGGGGGAGGCCTGTTGACAGAAACACACATGCAGGGGCCCACGCATAAAAGACGCCGTCAAAGACAGAGGACACAGGAACGTGCACGCAGTTTATCTACTTAGATAAAAGTGGCGATAATAATCCCTGTGACTGCTTTAATTGATTAGAGGTCATTACAACACAGCGTGCACTCAGGTGGCCAATCTGATTACATCCCCACAGAAGCCGATGACAGATTGAGTGGCTTCCAGTCCAACTTTGTGTCAAAACACATTCCCGATCTGTCATTGCAGGAGTTTTCAGATCTCTCCTGACAAATCTCTTGGATTCTTCTAAATATTTCATAGTGGAGGAGTATGGAAATGTTGGGATGAGAAAAGGGTTGCATGAACACATATATAACACGATGCTCTAAAAGAGACTATAAAACTGGAGAACTGAGCTAAAGCTCAAAGGGACCTTAGGGGAGAAAGAAAGTAAACTAGAGAACAATGACACAAGGTAACGGACTGATAAGATACAAATACAACATAAAAAAATAGAATAAGATATAAGAAAATGCAAATGTGAGAGACATAAACAGCAAAGTTCTATAACGTCATCATAAAGAAGACAATCCATATAAAATGTTCTTATTGTGAGAAAAATGAGATGTTATGAAGGAGGATAGTTTTTTCCCCCCTGTGAACAATTCCACAGTAAAAACAGTATGACACCCCTTTTTGACAACATTGTTAAAGCCCTCAGTGGGATAGAATGGGTTTGATCGGCTGTTATGTAAGCACTGTGAGGCAGTTGCCATGGTAATCTGTGCAGGACCACCACTAAATAGGCTGCTCTGCAGTGTAATAAGTTTACTGGAACCCCACTGTTATGTTTTCATGTCTAGCTCAGGATACATGCACATGTGCTGCGCAATGATTGTTTATGAACAAGTTAAGGAAATTAAAATAGTATCAAACTGATGTTTTCTTTTTTTTTAAAACTTAATTTTTCTAAAGCCACCTCTGCCTCTGGCTTATCCACCACTGTATAAATTTCATGTATAGTTTTGCATTAAAAATTATATTGTCAGAGGTGTGAAGTACAGGCAGCAGCTGGGAAAAGACCCAAACGCAGTCAGCACAGGCAGACTGGAGCAGTTCCGTGGTTTATTGAACACCAGATTACGTTTACGTGAGACACTGGTAAGCAAGCAGGAAGACAGGCAACAGGTAAGTCCACATCCATTGAACCATGCAGCTAGTGATGTAGGTTTAGTGGACTATCGCTGGCACAACTTACACATCATGTACTATAATTCTAGAGACTCAGATAAGCTACTAGAAACTCAGGAGAAAAGTGTATCTCAAGGCTATCTGAAGCACATGGTGCATGTCTGTACTGTATACATGCACCAAAAGGGATTCTCACATGCCATGCAGCTGCAGCAATGAAAAAGGTTGGTCAGCCCATTCAAACAATACACCACAGGTCAATAGAAAACTCTTGCAGTGTAGATTAGAAGGAACTACAGATAAGGAAGCCCTGCCACGAAGGCTACACTCTGTGCTCCGTCCTCAATTTTTCACCCTGTCCTGATTTCTCTGAATGCTGTGCGGCCCTGTCAAACACAACAGTGCCATGTTTATTTTAACATGTCCTTTTGTTGAGGCATTCCTGGGGTAACAATGAATGCTTAGCTGGTTTCACATGAAGCCGTCTTAACAACAAGTGTCAACCATATTTTGACTCCCCACAAAGCTAACAATGTGTCTCCTGCCTTGAAGTTCCGATGAGAAATAAATAGTTTGCCCGTGTGATACTGGCCTCTTGTTTAACAAACCAAATATAATCTGGTGCTGTGATCAGCTGCTGTCTTGCTCAACCGGCTCTCAAACTTGGCACAGTGCTGATGCATTGAATTGTTTGCACCAGAAAGATTTAGCTTGGGGGATTAAAGGTAAAACCTGAAAAACAAATTGAGGCAAGTAGGCATCAATTCATCATATTTATTATGGCAAGCATATGAAGCCTTGGATTAGATTTCAAGAATTCAGATATAAGCGCGCGATCAAACTCCTGAGAAGACTGCAGCCAAGCCGAACCCTAAATGTTGAAGGAATGGAGCTTGTAGCATAACGGAGAGACACTTTATAAAGAGTAGGGTGTATTTTTGTCCCATGCGTCTTTCCTTAGGGTCACCAAAAACTATCAGAAAATTATAACCCTCACATTTAAAAGTGAAATGCAAAAATGGCCTTGAGTTCCCCTGATTTGTTTTTACTACATTTGTGTGTATCATTTAAAGCTATTCAGTACTATTTAATGACACCACTATAAGTGAAAATGTGAGCCCAAGGCCGGGTTTGTTTTTCTGCATAGGACGCGTTAGGTTAATAGAAATACATTCTAAGATTACGGGCATGACCTCTCAAGTACAAAACAAAGTAATGTAACTTTTCTTTAATGCTTTCAATTTCAAAACCCATGTCATCCAATCAGATGTTAAAATACCCACCGGTATTGATCTGTAGGTCAGCTATTGAGTCTGCATCTGTAGGAGAGGTCAACCCAACTTACTTGTTTTCATCAGATGTTTGACTTGTAAAACTCAAACTCTGTCATGAAAGCTCTTTCTTGCGGGCCTTTGTAGGCTAATAGAGAATGAGACTAGGAGAGGAGGGCATGCACGATGCAAGACAGACCCAAGAAGTTCTGAAACACAAAGGGCGGAGTCAGACCTAATCAGTGAATGCAAATGTCATCCCCGCACCAGCCTCGGGGCGCCGCCGTGACTATGGATGCCAACAATGTGTGGAACTAATCCTCGGGATTTGGTATGCTTTCCCCCCTCACCTTCCCTCTGCTTTAAACTCCTCTCCTCATCTCCCCTCTGTCTTGCCGCACAAAAATCCTCTTTCCTGAATTTTATTTCTTCCCATTTGATTTTCATGTTCGTATACAGTTGCCACCCGTGACCTTCTTTCCATTAATCCGTTCAGTGGCTTCCTCTCACTTCTACCAGTTTCCCATCCGCTTATTTCCAACTGTTTGATTGCTAGCCCCTTCTTGTGCTCATTTTGCTTGTCACTCACTGCCTCCTACTTTTTCCCCTGCCTCCTCACTCCTCCTTCCTCTATCCCTCTCTCCCTGTGGTGACTTCAGTCCCTGCTGCACTTCCCCTATCCTGTTCTCCTTCTCACCCTCCTCCAGTTCATCGTCCTTCCTGTCTCCTATGGTACCACGGACACACTCACATCGGCAGGGTTCTAAAGTTCATTTGCACCTCTGCAGCAGACTCCACTGAACCATTTCAAGGGTCACGGCTTTGACCCTGGACGAACAGCGCTACTATGGCAACAAGGTAAGAGGCATGTTGAGTTACCTTTTGTTCATAGAGACAATGTCGTTTAAGGAGAGGCCATGGTTACACTTTGAGATTTTACACCACATTTTGTGTTCCGTAAATACAGTGGCACTAGTGCTTGTGTGTCACCATCATTAGAAGTGCACCATAAAGGTTACGGCCCTGTCATCTGGACCACATCATAGAACATTTTTAGCAGTGATGGGACTATGAAGGAGTTATGGGGTTATGGTTATGGTTATTTTGGGGCCACAAACATTCCTGCTCAGAACCACCCAAGGCCTCTCTGGGCTTCACCTTAATCGTTGTCATGAAATGCTTCATTTATTTCCACTTTCCAGTCCAGCAAAAATAAAAAAGCGAGCGAGTTGAGTCAAGATGATAGTATGAAGCCATCCTGCAAAGAGCTGATTAGCTTTATTTGTTAGCAGGTTAACTTAACTGTTTATTCTAGCAAGGCTCATTATCTAAATAAGATAATTAGACTGCTACTACATAGCAAGATCAAGACGGTGTTGGTGAATAGTTGAAGAAAAAGACATTTATTCATTTGTAATTTACCTTCCTACTGAAAGGATGCCAGGTAATCACCTTTAACTGCATGTTAGCATGAAAGGTAGGTAAAAGAAAAAGGAATGGGTTTTATAGATAGCTCTTGGCTCGTGTGTTGATGTTCATGCCTATAAAACAGAGCTGTAAATCTGAGAAAATCTGTGCACTTTTCCTGTGGTTCCAGGAAAGAAGCTTATTTAATGTGCCAATGAACAACTGCCAAATGGCAAGCCGGATCAACAAGGTTAAGCAATTGCACAATTGAGGCTGTTGTATCACATTTTAAATTAGGGAACATTGCCCCAAGGTCAGGGTCACTAGAAACAATAAAATGTCTGGGCTGGATGGCCTCTTGCGTCAATGGTTGACTCAGCAAGATCAAATAAGGATATCCTGTTTGAACTGGAAAACAATCTGTTTCCCCCAAAGCTTAATTGTTTAACTGTTCAGTGTTTGTATGTTTATGCTTCCCTGTGTGCAAGAGATTGAAACAGCGTACTAGTAAGTATCACAGACAATGTGATAAAAGTTGCGCCTGTCACTCAAAACACTGGCTCATTAGTGATATTTCATCTTTTCCTGGTGCTTTAAAAACCCTGTTCAACATGTCTCTGAGCTGGTTATATGAGCAGACATAACTCAGGGTTACCTAATGCCTAAACAAGGGGAAAAAGTGCACAACAACATATTTTGTATCATAAATCCAAATCTATCTTCATCCCTGAGACAGTACAAATCCTTGGTTGCTCTCCCTCCAGTGCCTGGAGCCTAAATTCAGTCACTTGGTGAGTTTCCTCTGTCTGTCATAGTACAGGGCAGACAACTGGACTGTGACTCCTGCGTCACAGTGGGCCGAATCCAGGTGGCAACAGCAGAGTTTAAGTGGCGTTACCACGGAGACCACGCTCCAAATCTTCAGAGATGAAAATGGAAGATTCTGTGCACTCGCGCTGACAGTGCTGTGAGGTGGATCTGGAGGTGAGAGGAAACGGCAAGCACGAAAGCTGACCTGGCCAACATTTATGAAATGTCTTCCATGCTATCTTTCAGCACATCTTTCACTCCAACTATATGCTTTCTTCATTCACATTTGCTCAGTGTGAGTGTTTTAATGTCTTTCAGGCTTGCTTTCCAGTGGCCCTCTCCTCAGTGATCATGGAACACTTTGAGAGGCTGGTCAAGGACTACATCCAGGTTATCCAGGTGCCATGAAAACAGCCTTCCCATGAATGTTGGCATAACCAAAGGAGCTAATTGTGGACTTTAAGAGAGCACAGTAACGGAGCACGTACTGAGGATTAATGGGACTACTGTGGAGAGGGTGATCAGCTTCAAATACCTGGGAGTCCACATCACATGATCTGACATGGACAGCACAAACAGACACTGCAAGGCAGCACTGTTACCACCTCAGGTATCTGAGTCTCTCTTCTTCAATCCTTCTACTCTGGAGCTGTAGAGAGTATCCTGACAGCATCACTGCCTGGTTTGGAAGCAGCTCCGCTCAGGACAGAAGTGCTCTGCAGAGAGGCTCTGCATTCGACTGAACCCTCCATGCAAGACTTATACACCAAGAAGTGCAGAAACGGAGCCTGTAGGGTAATGAAGGATCCTTACCACCCCAACAACAGACTGTTCCAGCTGATGCAGTCAGGCAAGTGCCTCTGCAGTCACACAACCACAACAGAAAGACTGAGACAGTTTCTTTCTTGTGCATGCAAATATATAAGTACATATTAATATTGTTGTAAATGTATGTAATGTCTGTATTGTTGTGGTTGCTTTTTTTTCCCTGTTCTGCATATATATGCATATGACAAATAAAGTTTTTAAATCTTGAATAAATCTCAGTTTTCCATATATTAGTGGGTGGACAATGGTTTCCATGTATGTCTGGGAGCAGCTTGCATGAAACTAGTGTGTAAATGGGAGCTTCATTGAATAACTTACAGTCAAAAAATCAAGGTAAATGTCAACCCTGCATAAGCTGTTGTCTCAGTTTGCACTGAACTAATACACGTGGACAGAAATGAAGTCCTATCTAATTTAGTAAAAAGTAAAGCCTGATTAATTTTTTTTATTTCAGACTTACGTTAATTGAAAATACACTTAGGTTTCCCTGGTTGTCAAGATCTAAAACTTTCATTTCTTATCAATCTCAAAAAATGTACCACAACCTTCACACAGAGGACATATACAATTTGTTGTTGCTGGGAAATGTTGTGAATCGACAATCACACTGCTGACAGGGCACACACTCAATTAACATATTCTCTAACGTGCCTTTAAACACATCAGAGGTATTTTCCTTAAACTTGCACAGCTATACGCATCATAGCCACAAAGCAGTAATCATCACATCATTCTGGTCACACAGGGACGGTAATACTCACCCTCATGCATGACGCAAACTGACATGCACACACTTTAAATCCACATCATTACCACAAATTGAGAACATAAAGCTATTCTCGTGCTTCGCAGAGACTATTGCACGCATCCTGTGATGCACAGGAGAAATACGTTATGCATGCACAATCATATAGTCTAGCACTTCAACATGCAACACGCAACACACAGCCCCCTCTTGTATGCTCAAGTGCAGTCTAACTCTTATTTACATGCAAAGGTGCAAAGGCATAGATGCACACATTCGCACACACACTTTTCTGCCCAGATACTGTATACTGATGATGCTACTTTGGTCCCCAAACAGGATTATTCACGCATCTTTCTTTTTCACGCATCCATCGGTCGCTGTCTTTCTGTGTTTCGCATGATGGCTAAGGAGTGTTTTTGTCAGACGGCCCCTTGTGCTCATGTTTGCCCGCTGCTACATTTACATTTTGTCAAGGTTTCCCTGGATTTTTCTTACATGTGCAAATACTGCTGGCAAGGTCTGTGGCATGTTTTTAAAATGTTTACAACCACATTTGAATCATTTAATATTAAAGCATTATTGTTCTGTGGACCTGAGTTTGCACTGAAAACAGAAAGTAGTGAAAAAGAGACAGAATTAGTGGAAAAAAATCCAGGTCACCGGTGATTTAAAATGCATGAGCACGGTGAAAAAACCTACATAAATGTATTGGCGTAATATTTCAGCTTGTTTAGTCAGTTGCCCAAGCCATGCCCTACATCTGTCAACTTGTTGAGAACAACACACTTCTGTTTGGGAAGTGAGCCTGCCAAAGTGGGAGAGCAGGAGTGTGTCTGCATAGTAACAAGGCCTGCCAAAGCATGGGGAATAATGGTGTGTGTGTGTGATGACTGTCTGGTGTGTGGAGGCTACAGTCTGCAGGGGGTCTGTTCCTCTTCACTGGGCACAGACATACAGTGTAAACATCTCCTCCACTCAGCCAATCGGACAACACGCTGTGGTGACCGCCCATGCCCTGACAGTAACCTCACCAAGACACACGGATGCCCATGACCAAACTCAAGTCAGAATGGGTGTAAGACACATGTACATGCGCACACACACACACACATATATGCAGAGTACAGGATGACGTGCTAGACGACACACAGCAGAGACGTCCATGACCCTCTCTGACCTAATTTCTGTGTGTGTGTGTGTGTGTGTGTGTGTGTGTGTGTGTGTGTGTGTGTGTGTGTGTGTGTAAGGGGGGGAGGTGGCAGACAGACGTACATTAGTGATGGAGCTGGGTCTGGTCCCACACAACCAACATAATGGCACGCATGGACACACATTCTGCTCTGAAAAGGTATTTCACAGTGCACAGTATCCACCCCACCCAGGCACGGCAGCATGTGTGATATTGTCACCTGCAGAAAATACAGCGTGAAAAACTCCAGCGCGACCTGTTATGTTGTTTGTCCTTGTGTAAGTCCTCGTTTGCTGCTGTTTCATTCCTCTGGACAGAAGCCATAATGAAATCCCTGTGCGGACCATAGGATCCCATCGTCCTCGCCTGTCCTTGTCTGCTGGAGCAGAGTCGAGGGGGATGAGGGGAGGCGTCCTGAGACAGGCAGACAAAACGACAAATTAATTAGTAATTTAAGACAGTGACAGAAGCGTACCGGTCTTAGGGGTGTTGTGAGAGACTATGCAGACAGAACAAAGCTGTTGCTGTCAAACTCTGTCTCTTTGTCTTTGTGTAGGTTTCCATCTGAGAATGTAAAAACAAAAGGGAAAGAAGAAAGAAAATTTGACAATTTCTGTCAGAAATACAGTATTTTACAAATGCCTGGAGTATCTGTTATGTTGAAAACATTTGACTCAGTATGGGCCAGCGCAAATGGGAGGAAACACTTTGATAGCTTCATCAGCCACTGTGAACATGAAGACAATAATATGACAAACAGCAGTGGAAATCAATTTACAAATAAAAAGTGATACATACACTAGCATGGTTTTGTGTAAAATGTTCGTATTTTGCATCTTATTTTTGTTATTTTTCTAAAATGCAATGTCTGTCTGACCTGACACACATCCTGTTGACATCAATACTAGATTGTTTCTTTTGGAAAAGTGACAGACATAGTGCCACTATAAATGTACTTTTTGCTAAAAATACAACTATGAAATGAACTTATAAACCTGTCTAATAGCTCAAAATAATGATACCTAAGAGTACATTATTATTTTACTACTCACTATAGAGTAAAATATTGAGTGTGCGTTACGTAGGGAATACTGATTGAGATAAACAAGGGAGTGATTTTGGACACAGTTTGTTCTAAAGGAGAAGGCTCCAATCGGATTGTGTGGCATACTATTGTAAAATATGACCGACTATCATTACAAAACAAGTAATTATCTTCCCAATTCCAATCAAATTGAAGAACTACATTTTTCCAGTTATTCAGGATGCCTGCTCATCTGATAGAAACGTTGCAAAATTCTCTCCCTGGGTGCATTACGCTGTCTGTCCTTGTGATTTAGTGAAGCTTTTTAGTCAAGGGTGTGTGAAGGCAGTGCTGGGACAATAGACCTCAGGGTCAGATCCATTTTTATTTTACATCACATTTATACATTGCACAATGCAGCTAGATTGATACAGTGCTCGGATACATGCATAACAGCAAAGGTACAGCACCTATGAGCCTCATAACAGCATACACTCATATATATATATATACACACACACACGAGCACAGACAGCAGCCAATACATCTTCATAAAGCGCACATGCCACTGTAAATGTCTGGAATATATTGAATGGGCAGAGTGCTTCTCTCCCTCTTCAATATTCATGGGGGTGGAGACGGGTCAAAAGGGCCTGAGTTAAACAAAACACACTTACTGTATTAGGGTTGTAAGAGACAAGACATTATAATGTATTATATATGTTTCCCTCGATGCTGCCATACCTGTATATTGAATTATATAGATTTCTTTTTTTCGTGAAATGTGTTTGTTTGTTCCCCCTGAATAGATGATAGTCTGATTTCACCAACAAGGCTCGTCTTGGCTCAGTCCAACATTTTATTGTGCTCCGTATGCTGATCTGGGCTCTCCAGCTTCTCCGCCATGGGTAGCAGGATTAAGAAGCAAAGTAAAGCATGCTGAGTTGTGAATATTCAAATCTTCTTTTACTCCATACAGAGGATGAACAGAGGTGTGGGTGCAGTCAGGCTAAAGATGGGATTGTCTTTTAGGACACGGTCACTGAATCCACAAAAACACAGTCTGGAACGATGTGAGCCTCTTGGGATATTGTGAGAGCGAGCGTACTGCATCCATCTGCCCCATCATTCCTTCCCCCCTCATCTCTATCTCCTCCCCTGTTCGCCTCCTTTCATCTCCAGGTGGGCCTACTACAGCCCACTGCATGCATGTATTATCGCTTCCTTGAAGTGAGGCGACCTTCGGACGCCCTTTAGTTTCCATAGCAGCGAGCGGGCTAGTCCTGTGACATTAACATTCGTTGAGCTAGAGCCGCAGCCCGATCAAAGCACCATTGATTTTGTGTCCTCCAGTTATTCAAAATACCCCCTCTCTTCCAATTAAAAAGAAGCTTTCTTTCTAACTAAAATCGGAATTGTAAATGATTTTGGCTGGAAAAACAGATGAAAGATGAAGATGAGATGAGACGATCGAAGGATAGTGAAATATTTTACATTTAAATTTTACATTTGTTATCTGTGTTTTGTTTAGAGTAAAAGAAAATGGAAAATGTTGCTTGTCTGGAAAGAAGAGGACCTATTTTGTTACATTTTGTTTATTGGCGTTATCTGAATGAAACTGGAAAGCTATGGGATGGATTGTGGATTTTGTGCAGACATTCCTGGTTCCCAGAGGGTGAATCCTGATGACTTGACTTGGTGACCCCCTGAATTTTCCTTCAGCACAACTGAGGTTAACAGGTTAATTTTTTTGGTTTTGAGTGAAATATTTTGACAAATGTTTAATGGATTGCCATGAAACTTGATACAGATATTCATGGTGCCCAGAGGATGAATCCTTATGACTTTGGTGACTTTTTATCTGGTTATCCAATGAAATATCTCAACATTTACTAAATGGGATAGGCACAAAATTCATATGAATTCGATATTCATGGCCCCCAAACAACATATCCTAATGACTTTGGTAGTCCCCTTACTTTTGTCTTTAGTGCATCATCAGGTCAAGAGTTTAATTTGTCCAGAACATTGGTTTATGACCAAATACCTGCAAAACTACTGACATGCTAACACGCTAAACTAAGATGTTCAACATTACACCGGCTACGTTACCATGTGCTCAAAGCTCCACTGTGTCTGAATTAAGCCTCACAGGACTGTTGACACTTGACACTGTTATGTTTAAACAAGTACATAAAGACTTATTTTGTAGGGTTTTAACATTATACTATACATTATACAGGATTTCCCTTGAGTCAAGACAGCATTAGTTTATTGATTTTTTTTAAAAGGGTCCTTAATCACAGTTAACACAGTTAAGAATAATTTCCCAAAGAGATATTGGCCGTTGGCTATGGTGAGGTACAGTAATGCTGAAATGTCCTCAGAGACCTTTCGTGGTGCACTGATTTGTGTTTAAAAAGCATCATAGTTTAACCCTTTTAAGGGGACAACAGAGCTGGGAGAGGTGGATTAACAGAAATCCATTGTGACTGCCTGGTTGAAATACACTCAAATACTCATATATGGAACTGATTGCTTTGAACAAGAGTTTGTACATATTAATCCAGGAAACACAAACACACAGCAGCAGAGTGTTTGGTGGGCAGAAGGACGGGGAGATTAGATGTGCGGGGAGTCGGGGATCAGACAGACAGCAGAGACAGATTTGTAGCTACGGATACAGGATTAACACACCCTGTCACACACACACACACACACACCCACACCTACAGTACTACAATACACACATACAGTGGATTTAAGACGTGGCGGCTAACTGACCTTTGCCCTTTAAGCTGAGACAGGATTGCACACAAAGGCATAAGTAAAGTTACATACTGAAAGATTCTTACAACTTTATGAGAAGCTTGTTTTTTTGTGGGGGGCGGGGAGAGAATAAAAGCAACGAAAAACAAATCGAGGACAAATAAAGACTCGGTAAAACACTCAGAGGTTTCCATCTCTCCCCCTCCTCTTTAGCTTGAGATTTAGCATAATCAATTAGAAAACGAGCCCCCATTGTCCTCCTCTCCTTCGTCGTCCTCCTCCTCGTCTGACTCCATCCATCCTCAACTGTATGGTTCAGCTTTTCAGTGCAGATGATTGAACGGCAGCCTCTTTTCACGGGTTTGCATCTGCACGCAGGCAGAGTATAGAGACATTGTGGCATTTCAGCTGCCCTTTGTCCCCGGGCTGCTGCGAGACGCCGATAAAAGAAGCTACAAGCTCAGGCACAGATCAACCTTTCAGGGCTGGAAGAAGAGGGAAAGTGCTTCAATAGCTCAGTGGAGTGAAGGAGGGGGATAAAAGGGGGGCATGAGTGGAATGTGATGATGTAAGAAAGCAAGAGTCACTGAATTGTGGCTGACAGTGAGAGAGGAGTGTGTATATGATTTCCTGTGTGCACAGGAGAAGGCAGGTAGGCAGAACTTCTCAGACTGCCATTTGGTACATGGAACACATTCTGTATTATGGCTAGCTTAACCTACAATGCTGCATGGCTTGCCATATGGACTGAGCTCTGGGCCACTGCACGAGCATGAATAATGCAATGATCAGCCACTACCACTCTGTTTTCTCCCTCTGTGTGTCTGTCTGCTCGCCACTTCAGGGCAGGGGGCCAAACGTAGGCGTACAGAAATACAAAACACAACCTCACATAAAGAGAAATTTTGGCTTTGAAGATAATTCCTCAAACTGCTAAATGCACCATCCCTGACACGTGGTTTAACGCAATGACAAGCTACAATCTACTTACACCAGTAAAACCGTTCTCTAAAATCGCAAATTACATGCATGCATTTTGGTGAGGCCAATCATTCTCATTTGAAGAACTGTAAAGGTGCATTTGCCGCAGCCGATCCCGTAGGCATTCAGTAACTGAGCTAACATTGTGTTAGGCTAAGCATACCGTAACTCTGAACTTCATGCACAGCTGAGGTATTTGCAAGTTCAAGAAAACGCTTCCTAATTTACAAAATAATCAATTCTAAAAGCAATAGTTTGACATTTTGGGTATGTGTTTATGTTTTCTTGATGAGATAATTCCAGACTCTTGGCCGGGTCTCCAGGAGCTCCAGGAAGTGGTCCAGCCTTTATCCCCCACTGTAAAACCACAACTTGATGTTTTAACACTTTGGTTGTTGTATGGATTAAACAAATATTAAAGATGGCTTGTACATATTATCTGGTAGATTCTTTAGCTAGGATTTACGTGCATGCTATTTGCCGGTTGGCCTGAAGGGAAAGTGGCCTCTTAGCTGCTGATATCATCGGACAGGCTGTGAGTGTTGGTTAATATGTGGAGCTCTTCAGTAGCAAGATGGCAGAGTGAAAGCAAGGGAGATGGTGGATATGTCTATGAATTGTAGAGAGCGGCAGTCTGATGCAATGTGCTGTAATCGCAGGGCTGTCAGATACAGACTTTAGCTGATGGTGTGTGTGTGTGTGTGTTCATGCAGAGAGAGAGATTAAAGACGGCAAGAAAATCCATTAGGTCTCAGTAATATGGATGAACCAGATCTAATCAGAGGCCGTGTGTTTACAGTATATAAATGTGTGCGCTTGTGTCGCAGACAGTAATTAAAGCAATTAACACGATCGCACAACAGTGACATCTGTGGCTTGTCTGACCATACAAACAGCAGCAGCAGCATCTACAAAATGGCTGCTGACATGATGGAAATCAGGCCATAAGATGGAGGCTGTTGCATTTAAATGTTGGACAGGTGTGACCTTTAACAATAAAGATATCTTAACTTAAAGTCCATGGCTTATCTATAAAATACAGAGGCCCGAGTTTGTAAAAATGTTATAGGGAAATTCCGTCTTCATACAACTTGTGTCATACTTACTGTATGTCTGCAGCTTTGGCCGTCATTCCTTCATTAATGATAACTGTCAGTAATAATAACTTTAATAATAATAATAACCTACCAAGTTAATTTCTGAGACCTGGTACATGGCAGCTTTAAAACAAGAAGCCAGAGAATTCTACAGCTTTTAAACAAAACTTCATGTTAGCCAAAAAGACAAAAATAAGGCAGGATAAATGTATTAACCTGTCTGTTTTGTGTCGAGTTTTCTGTGCACTCATTTTCAGCTTTAGGTACAAATAAAGGGGTTTAGTTAATCCGGCTAAACTATTTTGCAACCTGTCTGATCTTTTGACTACTTGTGATTTTGTTTTGTTGGCCAAGCCTGCAACACAAGACCTGCGTTGTAATAAAATGGGCCACACATTGTCATAAAAAGTAACTGATGGAAGATACAGTAGCCTATAAATACTGTAGGTGATAAAAAATTATGTGACAGCAGAGTTGTTGCCTTTTCATCCACTTAACCTTCAAATAGCAAATTTCATTTCAGAACTACTTCTGCCCAAACACAGGCCTTTACCGTTTTCTGATAATGCAAATTAAACCTGGATTAATTGAGTTTTTGGCCAGTTGGGAGCAGCTGAGCAAGCTGTATGCCCACCATACATCTCCTTTAATAGTCACGTCTCCTCCTCTTGAGGACAGAGTTACATAAGTGCAGGCTGAGGGACAGAGACGAAGACACGAGGGGACGCAGGCGAAAACGTGTGCTTTAAAAGTGGTTGCCTTTTGTTGTGGGATGATGAGTTCAGAGTATCAAAAGGGAATTTAAGGCAACCTCGCCTTGCACTCGAGTTTATCTCGATGCCCTATCTCCCCAGAAAAACCAGTTACACCAGAGGTCAACAGTCTCCGTCACCTGTGTGTGTGTTTGTCATGTTGTGGTTTATATTGGCGCCGACGTCGGAGCAGTGATTGTGCGTTTGTGTGCGTGTCACCCGAGGCCGTTGGTGCAATCATGACACAAGAACACACCAAATAACACACGGCCGCCCACAGAGCACAGGTCTGAGCAGGGATGAGTCACCCAAAGAACAGCAAGAGAGCTGTTTACATAAGTCTATCAAATGGTAGCCTCCACTAACGCTGAACACAGGAGCAGTTGCCTCATACTGTAAATAACAGCTAAGCATTATGCTGAGGCAACAAAGTGAACAGGCTTGCAGCAGCTCACTGAATGTTCATATTGTCCAGTTTAAAAGTCAATGACCAACACTGTGTTCACACTGTTAGAAACAATGCAATCCGTCATGGGTGTCACACGTTGTCAAGCTGTGAATGCATGTGATACCTGAATCCCCTCCAGAGAATTTAATGCTGCAATATTAGCACGTGAAAAAGCCCAACGGAAAGGGTGCCAATCCCCTCTTTTTGTTTCACTCAGCCGCTATACCTTGAAAAGTTGCTTTTTACCTCAAAGGCGCTCATCCACTTTCAATCTCAGCCATATGACCCTGTTCCCTCCCGTTTGGGCAATGGCCTAACTGTCAGCTAGAGGAATTTGCCAGAATTAAACAAATCTCCTAAAAGGATGAGCAAAAATGACAATTCTTACATGCTTTAATTGCATTCCCCACTGTAAACATTTGTTCACACCAGAAAGTGGCACAGCAAAATGAATAAGCGTGTGTTCGTGAAATATTTGCTTCTGGAAACTCGGTGTCATGAAGACTACTAGCAGGGCTGGTTGGTGAATTACTGTAGCCGGGCAGTCGCGTGATCATCATCAGGAGATGGAGTTTGAATTGTAGATGTTAAAATTTTAAGGTTTTCCATGCCGGTTTAAAAGCTGAGGGTCGGAAACAGCAGTTGCTGGTTTGGATTGAAGTTCTACATTTAACCCTATAGGACATTTTTGACTGCAGTTCCAGGTAATCAGTACACTATACTTGAAACTCGTTTCATTTCGTGTGCCAACTGCAGTGTATTGCCCGCACTCCTTCCTACTTGCATTTGGTGCAACATGCTTCGAGATTTATGAGAGCGATAACCGTAACCACCGGGATAATTAAAGGTTGCACTCATTATCAATCATATGTGCCGTTAAGATAAAATGTTACGGTTCGTGTGTGTGGCTTGTGGTCTGATGTGCTATGTGTGCAGAGGCGGGGCACTTATGAAAGATTCATATTTCTATAGGGGGTGAAGGCGATATGGTGTGGACACAGACATGGCAGCAAGTAGACAAGGTCACAAGCGTGCTCGTGGACACACGTGCACTAAAATGATCCCCATCCCCCCAAAAGACGAAGACATGAATATGCAAAACATGCTACCTGTATCAACAGGAAAGCCCCAAATCAAAGTTGCCACCCTCAGCAGCATCCATTATTTAATGGCAACAGAGAATCTCTGTGTATTTATGATATTCCATCATCTGCTTTTCTACTTCCTTCAACAGAATTCATTTTTTCGCTTCGCTAGAAGGATTTCTGTTTTGCTTGCTTGCCGGAGCATTGTCAGCGCGTGAACAGAACAAACCAGAGCCAAACAGCGAGGAGTATGCACATTTGAATCTGCTCTATGATTATGTATTGAGGGCATTTACATTCCATCTCTTCTTCTATTCGTGAACGTCAGCACTTTCCAACAGTCAGAGGAATTCAAGTAATACGGAAATAGGCAGAAAATAGGGTTGAATGTCAAAGACATCAGCATACAGATACAGTGCACAAGCAGTGTATCACATTTGAAAGGCGCTAACATTAGGCCTACTGCTCACTCTCTACCATAAGTTTTCAGTCCTGGAAAATTGTATTTGTGCTGAAAGACACACGTTCTGAAATGCTGAAAGAAATGCCTGAATCTTGTGTTTTTCAAATATAAGCACTGAGCTGTTTGGGTGTACAAGATGAGGGATTTGCAGACAAAGGAGGAGGAGCCACTCCATTCCAACACATTTTGTTTTAAACCAATCAGGTTTAAGGATTAGGAGATCCTCCTCTTAAGCATACAACACACTGCATTTACAATATATCTTAATCAATATTCAATCGTAAAATCTTGTGGATTTTTTCAAAGCAACTGAAAAATTCAGCTGGAGTTGTGGCAACTTGACAGACTCAGATGGAGGAAGCGTTGCGACAGAAATCTTTATTTATACATGTTTTTCAGAATACACATCTTAGGAAAGTCAGCATCTAGACATTAGAGTAGAACCTTTGTAATCAAGCAGTGCGCAGCTTTTATCAAGAGCAAAGATAAAGTGAACATGCTCTGTTTTCGGCCGAGTAAACCATAGATTTGCATACAGAACTGTTTGTAAAACAAGAGTCCATGCTAGCAGCTCTGTGAGGCTATACTTAAGCTAAATGCTAACATCAGCATGCTAACATGCATACGATGACAATACAAACATGCTGATGCTAAGCAGGTATAACGTTTACCATATTCTATGTTTAGTTTGTTAGCATGCTAATATTTGCTAAGTAGCACTAAACACAAAGTACAGCTGAAGCTGATGGGAAAGTCATTAATTTTCCAAGTATTTGATAATATCCCAAAGTATTGACAATGAAAACTTTGACGTGATGTTGGCGCTTGGTGAAAGATCAAAGGATTACCAAAGTTATTACTATTCATCCTGATGGGGACATGAATGTCTGTAGCAAAATTTCATGGCAATCAATCGAATAGCTGTCGAGACAATTTCACTCAAAAATCAACCTCATGGTTGCGCTAAAGGAAATGTAAGGAGATCGTCCAAGTCCTTACGGTTCATTGTTCGGGACCCATGAATGTCTATACGAAAGTTCATGGCAATCCATCCAATAACTGTTGAGATATTCCAGATTGGACCGAACTGGTAGACCGACTCATATTGCCATCCCTAGTGTGGATAAAAATCTATATATATATATATATTTTTATATTATAGTGGAAGTTTTGGTTACAGATATTGTCCCATCTCACCACCATGCAATCTCTGCAGCAATGTATTTTCTCATACCTCTATGGCAATTTTGCACTGTGATGGTTCAATCTCTCAGTCAGGGGTTAAAACCTTCCATAATGGGGCCATCCATCCTCATAGTGGGACTTGGGGGGAAAACATGGTGCTTTCTGTCACACACACACAAACACACACACACACACACGCACACACACCTGAGCCAGAATAAATGAGCACCCCCCCTCCTCTGTGTCTCTCTAATATGGATGAAGGAGCTACTTGGCGACTTGACGACCCTCATTTCCACACCAATGGAGAGCGTCCAATACAGCTGTAGCTGATGAAATACATTACCAGGAGATGCAACTCTCCCTCTGCAGATGATACCACCCGCAGAACAAAGGCTGTTAGCGATGAAAGGACAATGGAAGGAACACCTGTTTCCACTGTAATGTGAATCTAGAATATAACACTCGAGTACCTATTGCAAAGTTCAGGAAGTAGATTATTATTATATAATTTCTTTCGCATCAGAAAGTCTACTTTACAGGCTGTTGACAATATGTAGGTCATTATGATTACAACATTCTGATATAAATACATCTTCTCTTACCCTACACTTTATTGATTTGTGGTTAAATTTAATGTTGAAATGTATGTTATACACTATTTATAACAGCTTCCTTAAGGCCTGGTCACACAGGGATTCAATTTAGGGACATTTTGCAGTAAAATCAGTTCTTTCCAATGGCATCGCTCTTCAGAAAAGGCCAAGTAGTATTTATGGCAACGGGACAGCACATGTTCATGCTAACACCCAGTCACCCAGTGCAACAAGAGGAATAAGATATATCAGGCTTTGGATACACAGACAATACTTAGTAGGGTCATGTAATTGTTGGTTTAGGTCTTTACATGGGATTTGTCAACAATAAGAAAAATGTAGAATATCAGCCTTGTCCTTTAGAAGTGTATTAAAAATAATGAAAATGATGCCATTACAAAAGCATTACAATTTTCAGTTTAACTGCATATTTTTATATAACATGGGCTGTAAGGGTTCCAAGGTGTTAGATGAGTGTGTACTTTGCTGAACATAAATTCCCCGTATCTTTACACATGTGCTTGTAGGCACTTCTATGTTCTTGTTTGTGTCTGTGTGTGTTGGGTCCATTGCTCCACTGACGTGTTGAGCCCATATGGTAGGTAGGTTGGATGGTCCCGGAACAGTCCATTATGGGGTGATTTGGCAGTGCACACACCGTTACCTCCGCTACCCTTTCATTCCCTTCACACTCCTGCATGGATGATGTGGCACCACACACGTGGTGTAGCTCGAGTGTTTGTTTATGAGTGTTTGACTGCAGTTTGCTCTTGTGTGTGTGTGTGTGTGTGTGTGTGTGTGTGTGTGTGTGTGTGTGTGTGTGTGTGAGAGGTAACGAAGCGTGCAGAGTGTGGGAGTGTGTCCTGCCAGGAGAGTGTGTCCTCGGAGCGGGCATATGGACACAGAGACGGCCATCAGCCAGCCTGGCTCAGGTTGCTGCTACCTCTCCGTTTTCTCTTGGACCACAGCAGATGCCACATCGGCGCAGACAAAGGAAAAGACACACACACACACACACACAGGACTGTATGCAGGATGCAAGGCAGCAAGGGTCATACAGAAACATGTACAATATGGTGATCGACCTCAGTATTTCAAATACAAATAAAATGTGTACAATGTAATTTTGAAGCCAGCATGTAGACATTTGGACAGTTCTATCTTTCTGCACCAGGTCGATGCATCTCAGAGATGGAAAGAAACACACGGTCCCTACTCAACTACTGTGCTGGAATATAATTTTGAAGTACTCATATTTTACAAGCACTACTTTATGGGACTTTTGCTCCACTAAATTAGAGAGTCAAATTCAGATTTTACTCTACTTTATTTATCTGTTACTGTTAATTCTTTTTTGGAAAAAACTGCATCTATACAATATGGCATTACTTTTTCAACTGCTGCATGCTATCAAGCTGGAAAACTAAAGTATATTAGTAGACCCGATTTTGCTATCGAACAAAAGGAGAAAAAAATTAAGAGGAGCAGCTTTTGCAAAGCTGTAGCACCCATGACACAGAGAGACAAACAAGATGATCACAGTGCCATGTATCAAAATAAGAACACTTTTGTCGGGAGGGTGATGTGCTGGCAGGGTTTTGCTGTGGTCATGATTCTACATTCCCTAGAAACTCCTTGGAAAGAGAACATGTGTTTCCCTCGGCTGTGCACTGCGCTGTATATTTCATGTACAATTCATAATTAGTCCTGTTACAGCCATACATACTGTACACACTCTGAAATGCTCACGCACGCATGCTCAAACACACAAAAACATATACTGTACATAAATACCAGGTAGATGGTGGGCTAAACGATATTGCTTTGTACAGATGTGTGTGTGTGTGAACCATTGATAGGATAAGATACAATTAATCAACGCAAGATGAAATGAAAATTGAACCAGGTCATTGGCAAAAACAGGACAATAATACATTTCAGGGCTTAAAATGTATTATTTAGGTCGTAGCCAACAGAATGGCTACTATATTTGTTACCAGCCACATCATCCTGCAAAGTTTGTTTTATTTATGTGTATTGTGCAAATGTTGTTGTTCTACTGTCAGTACCTGGCAATAATAGTTAGCAGTTGATAGCAGTATAGTGCGTGTGGTTTTAATATTATTTTTCAATACAAAAAGTAAAGCATATTGAGGACACTGAAGATTCATAGGTTGATGAAAAAGCTCAAATTTGCAGAAAAGCACCCACTCACCAGTCATGCGTACAAAAAAACTACAAAAGCGCAGGATGGCTTGCAGAGGTGAGGAGAGAATCACGCTCGCCAGGAGGAGGCTGACAGCGTGGATTTGTGTGTCTTGACAATCTATGCCTCAGGAACGACACGCAAATACAAACACAACGTGAGGAGCGCTCAATACCACAGCCATCCCAGTGTGCTCAGACAGACCGAGCAGTGGAAGTGGGTCATCTCTCTATGGGGCAGGAGAATAACAACAGAAATATATAAATATAACTCCGTCCTTTCAGACTCATCCCACTGTCTGTCTGCACAAAATGTAATTACACAGCGAGGGGTTGGAATACACATTGCTGTTTTCAGGACATGAACATCCAGATTGCTCTGTTTTTTGTTTTTTTTTATGAAATGGAGGAATTATGTGAGTATGGACAAATAAACATTTTGCTGTGTGTGTGTGTGTGTGTGTGTGAGGATGGGGGTGGGGAGGTGAATAGGTCGAGCTGCTGTCTCGTCTTTTGTCCTTCTGGCTATGCCCGGTTGCATTACATTTCAGACAAATGGGCGCACCCTAGTCGTAATGTTCACATACATGCACACACACACGCGTTAACCCCACCCAGCTTGACCTAGTCATCAGCCATGTATTGTACATAGCCATGACCTAATGCCGTCAATGCATTAAACTGGATATACAGCTCTGGAAAAAATTAACAGACCACTGCAAAATGATCAGGTCTCCAGTTTTACTATTTATATGTATGTGTTTGAGTAAAATTAACTTTGGAAAATTTGGAGTGATCTCTTAATTTTTTCCAGAGCTGTATATTGAATTGGTAACATCCAATAACTCTAAGATGCTCTTATTGGTTCATTGCATGTTAATGGGATTCAGCTTACAACTAGAAAAATTGCATTTCCTGAAGACAATGCGTGTGAATGCCGAAAAGCTGAAAGGCTGTCGCTAAACTGGATAGCTGTGCAACAAACTGCATAAAATGCAGAAATGGGAAATGAATTGCCAGAAGCTGAAATGTATCACCTGGAAGAAGAAGCTAAGAGCTGAGATACAAATAAGCTGAAAGCTAAACTGTGATATTGTAATTAATTGTTTCTCCATCAGCCTGCAGGACAGAAGGAGCAGAAGCTAATATTGGAGAAATCTGATCTCAGGCTTCAGTGTAAATGTTCTCTGCAGGAGCTGAACTCTCTGATGGTCATTTCTCTTTGTGTCAATCAGCGCTGAAGATGGCTCAGTGGTAAAGTCTCCGGTTTGAGATCCGGTGACGTGGGTTCGAATCCCGACGGAAGCAACAAGGTAGGAGCAGGGTTGTGACTCAGTCACAGGTTGGAATCAAGAAAACTGTGGTTCAGAGGTACTTCACTAAGGTGTGTGTAAAAACAACAAGGTCAACAAGGTCAAACACATAACAACAACAAAAACAATACAAGGTCAAAAACAACAAACTCAAAAACAAAACAAGGTCAAATACAAAACATCAAAGTCAAAAACTAAAAACATCAAAAACACAACATACTAAAAACAACAATCAAAATTTTTATGCTACTTTTTTCATGAAATTAGACATATTTATCTTCAAACTGATGGCAAATTGATCTCTGTGGAGTGAGATTGGGCACGTGAGAGCAGTTTTGGCAGAAAGATTTGAGGCGGTTTCACAACAGCCTGTCACTCTGGCTGTGACATCACGCACTCTAGCTTGGCTCCACCCACCACATACACACTCATGTAAAACTCTCAGAAGGGCTGAAATAAAAGCATAAAACCATAACTGTGATAAGTCAAAACTGTAAAAGATGTCAAAAACGGTTGAATACGACTTTAGTATGTGGCAGCAGTAGCAGAACAGGATAACAAGAGTGTGAATACTGCTGAATCAGCATTCACACTAATTAATCATGTGCACACTCACTCGCACGCACTTCCACTCGCCCCCCCCCGCGGTACGCCGAGCTCCGTCTCTTCCATGCTGGTGTCCCTTTGTGACACAGCCTCTCCCTTTGAAGTTTATACTGAGTGGATATACATGCTGAGCATCCTTCGAGGCCTTTAGAAAAGTACAGAGGTGTCCAGCGAGGAGCCTGCCTGCCCTTTCACACCCTAACAGGGCCGAATACGGCTTGAAAGGCACCAAAGCGGAGCGGAGATAAAACTGCGATTGGAATTTGTCACTAGGTTTGTTTTTTATTTAAATTTTAATCCCCGAGTTAGAGAAAAGCTTCAGCTGTGTACACAACACTCTTTATAGCTGCAGTAATTAATTTAATTTGATCCTACATTTGTTTCTGAGCTTTAAATATTTCCTCACACAACTTGCACACCCAACGGAAGCCAGAATAAATAAATGGCCATTTAGACTGGGCAACAATGTTTTACAATGGGCCAAATGCAATAAAAAAAACAAGCACCATCAATCAGTACTGGCCAAAAATGTGTATCACTGGAATTAATTGATCTCTTAGACATTTTGGGTTTTCCCCATGGTAATTAAATGGCTGTTTACTAGAGCCCCAGACAGAGGGCGGGCTACTATGGTTGAGTGGACAGCAGAGAGAAGAGGTGAGGTCTGTCCAAAATGCTGCCAGTGCCAAAAACACTCTGGATGGGCCGGCGTTAGCCCAGCAACCCCATTCAGTGGCAGTGCCAAAGCCACACACACACACACACACTCGCAGACACAGACGAGCACTCGGGCCGGTCGGCAGTGCCAGAATCACCCCTGGGGTGGAGGGTACATTAACTAATTGCTCAGCCCAGCTTAGAGAGCATGAACGGGGAGAGGAGTGGGAGAAGAGTCGGCCATAACAACGGAGGAGGGGGAGAGATGGAGAGCGGCATAATAAAATGAAAAGAGTGATCACAGTGACAGGAATAGATGCAAAAGAGAAGCAGAAAGACAGACAGACAGGAGCTTGTTTACACAGGCACGAGTCCAATCAGAATTAGGACTTAGGCCAGCGGTGGCAGGACAATGGAGCGGGCTGCAAGGCCGTGTGTGTGTGTGTGTTAGTGCATGCATGTGTGTTATTCAGTTAGTGGTGTGTGGGACAATGGGCCAGTGGGGTATTGAAGGATAGGGGGATTATAGGCCAGGCCAAAGACAGAAAGACAAGGGGTTGGAGTAAAAGAAAAGAAAATGAAAGGCGTAAAATAAAAGAAAAAGAAAAAACAGACCAGAGAGGCTTTGATTATCATCCCAAACAAACACAACACAGGTACAGACACCAGAGAGATCTGTCGAGACTCACAAACACGTCGGCTGTTGCTTTAGGCCTCTTTCTGGCAGAGCTCCAGATGTGCCCCTCCGTCGTTGCCCACGCTGCCCCGAGAAAGTGTCCAAAACCAGCATAGAAATCCCCCCCCCCCCCACTCTCTTCATCCTTATACACAAAGGTGAGCTACAAAACGAATCGGCCAAACAAGTGTATGTGTTGTTGCCGGCGGTTATGCAGCATGGCAGGGATTTGGCTACTTTGAGGGTTGCGAAGGCCGTTTGGAGAACTTCTACTTGGTATCTATGGTGATGAGAGCAAAAGAACATAACACTTTTCTTCACAGGAGTGTGTGTTCCTGTGGGTGTGTGTTTGTGTGTGGGACGGGGTACTTTCCAAAGGCACAGAAACGCAGGTGCTGGTATCCTCCCTCAGCGTAGTTCTTTGCTTTCCCTTTTGTTGTTGTTGTTTCATTGCTCTTTGTTAACATCTCTTTTCAACAGTCTGAAAAGCTCGTGTCTGAAGCCAAACTTGAAAAAACCCCTATTAATATGCTCACGTAGACTCATCAACGGCATTCAAGTCTGTGAAGTCAGCCACAGTTAAAATAGCTCAAATTAGTTAGGATTATTTAGATGCGGTGAAGGTTAGAGAGTGCAAAATTGCACCTGCTTCTTTTATATCCTTCTCATTCTCCTTGCTTGGTAGATGTAATAAAGGAAACTCGTGTTCATACACAGTGTAAGTGTATTATACATTCATTTTAAAGTGGCAAAATCAAAACCAGATTTTAACCCTTTCGGTCCCAGTCATGTAGAACATTTGACTTGTATCAGAATATTCAGAAACTACCTTTTTATTAACGTTTATTAACAGTATCCAGTTTTCAATTTCCATTCAAAAAAGTCAGTCCCGCTGAGCTTTGAACCATCCTGCCTGTCCCACACTCAGCCATTTATTATGTCCATAGCAATGTCAGTAGAACAGCACAATATATTGTAAGCGATTCATTGTGCAGGTAATTTGGTTATAAACCGAAGTACTTGGACAAACTGAAATGTTGACCTGGTGGTGGTGCTAGAGGAAATGTCAGATGATCAAACAGGAACCAAATTTCATGGCAATCCATCCAATATTTTGTGAGGCCTTTCAGTCTGGACCAAAGTTGTGGACCGACAAGCCGCCATGAATGGAGCCACACGGCTACCGAGACAAAGAATATAACAGCAGATCCATTTTTATATAGCCTATAGTCAAAAACCTTGTTTAGGTTTCCATTCCTTAACTTAGCTCTCCACCTTCCACACTAACTGAACAAATGTGTTCTTATCAAACTAAATACACAGTAACTTAGACAAAACTAGTGAAGACATGTCCTGAAATAATATCTAATAATATGGAAATATTTAAATGAACCATTCTCATTAACAATCAACAGAATCATCATAATAATTCAACTCAGAGACTCTGCTATAATATACTTATAGTCATGTTGTATGAAAATGAGTGTTTCAAATATCCACAATAAAACCATCACAAATTGACCAGTTTGCCAGAACAGAACATCTATTACCTCCTCCATTAGTCACAGTAAATACGACCAGAAAATGTTCCCCTTCACCAGGGTGATGACACCATGCCTCGTAGAGGTAGCTGGCAGGGTATTTCAGGCTGCGGTGGCTGCAGGTGGTGTCATCTCCATTCATGCACCAATAATAACCCTTCAGTGTGGCGTGAGGAGCAGGTCCAGCACAGGAAGACAGAGGTGGAGGCTATGAAGGCAATTTTTTTTCTTTGTTGCCAGTAATTGCACAGCACTTTTCAGTGACAGCTCTCCCGCTGTGTGACGCCCTTGAGTGACGGGCACTGCTGTGTCCTACTTTGGACGGCTACAACCGCAGTCTTCACATTAAATGTGTCTGTGTGTGTTTTGCATGTGTGTGTTGTGTGTATGTTCAGTTTCTGAGACAAGCGAGATGATTCAAGTTGTCACAGGCATACAGAGCATTGTGCATGGCTTGTGTTCAGCCTGTGTGTATATATAGGGAGATATGCTGTGTGTATGTATAATCCTCTCACACCATGTCTTTGTGTGTGTGTGTGTGTGTCTGTGGGGAGTGTATTGTGCACTTCCTCCAATTCTTTTCAGCGGATCTGTTTTCCTGCCATGGCCAGAGCTAAGGACAAGGTCGCATTACCACTGAGACAGACACACGCCCGGGCAAAAACACACGCATATCTTACTTCTTAATCCTCGTTTAGCAGGTGAGGCCCACCTGTTCACTCACATCTGCTTTGACACCATTTAATGAGTCAATGATGCATCTGTCGGGAGCTCTGACTGCGCACGTTTAGAGGGAGAAGCTCTAGACACAGTACTTGTGTGTACGTGCACTTGTGTGGTTTATGTGCCTACTCAATGTGATCCCCTTGCTTCTTGACCTTTGACCTGACACCTAAAGCCCGGCCTTCTGATTGGCCCACAGCGCCGCGGCTACCTGGCAGCCCTTTCGTGGAAAGCGAGACGACGACAGAGCGCATTTTACCTTCCTTCTCCTTCCTTTTGCTCGATAAACAACAAGAAAGTACGTTTCCGTGACCTCGATGATTAATTGGACCTCTCGCACTTCATCATCCCACCTCTCGGCTGATGCGCTGATGCATTTCTTCTTTGAAACCGGGCTATAATGACAGATAATCACCCTGGGATTGAGCAGAGAGAAGAAAAATGCCTGGGCGGAAGATATTTGCGACAATGTACAGAGAATGGTCAGCGATTATAGGTGATCTGTGATTACAAGTGCGGGCGTCATAAATACACACAGATGGCTGGGAGAGAGTGGAGAAGCTGCTGAATTATTGGATCAGTCGCACAATATATGTCGCACAAAAACACACATCGCTTTAAACCTATCATTATGTGTTAATTATGGAGTGGGAAGCATGCTGATGACTAAGAATGAGGATGAATGTGTGTGAGGATAGTGACTGTGTCACATAGTAGAGCCAATCTATAGTTACCATTGGGTGAGGCCACTTTAGCTTCCTTTACTTCCAGGAAGCCACTCTCTCTAGCTCACAAACGCACTTTCTCTCCTCTGGTTATTTTCCTTTTTCATTCCAGGGAGTGCCCTGCTTCGCTGTCAGAATTGATTTGTAGTGCTCCTAATACACTATTAGATGTAAAAGAAAATAATAAAATAAAAAACTCCCCATAAATGCTCCACACCGGTTCCACGCCTTCTCTGCGAGTCTCATCTCACATCTCATCTCGCTGAGCTGCAAAAGTATTGACTCAAGTACTGAAGTAACATTGATCTTAATTACAGCAATAATGACATTTTTCTCTGCACAATAAAGGTTTTCAATATTGTGCTCGATATCCCGAAGCCAGAGAAGACCTGAAACAAATGGCAAGTGGAGCAGACAAAGAAATGAGAGGTTCAGGTATCAGCTGTATTTTCTTGAGCTCTTCTTGTGGATGAAGAGCAGACACTCATCTCACTGTATTCTTAAAAAATGGTAGAAAGGTTTATTTTCCCTACCCTAGGATGGATATTGGCATTATGTGTTTGACCTATCTTGATTTCTGAAGGCAAGAGAAGATGTAGTTTCCATTCATGGGGGTGTAATGTTATAATAGAAATATTAAAGTAAAGTACACTATTGTCAGTGAAGTAAACAGTCTTTTTGAAGTCTTGGCACAGTGTCACAATGTGGGAGCTGGGTTAGCAGCCATGACAGCAAAGATAGCATGTCTCTATGGTTGAGTAAAAATTGTTTCCCACAGTATATTGTTGTAAAATGATTACTAATTCATTAATAGGTCAATAGGATTTGCAAGCACACAACTCAAAATTATTATGAAGGCACAATAGAATTAAATAACGTGTCACTAAATGTAGATCTAGTGTGAAAGCTGTAGAAACGACCAGTGATCAGACACTCTTATTTCACCCTCGCCCTATTTTTGTGGTAGTAAATCATGAAAATAGATGAAAGCGTCCCAGCTCTCACACAGACACATACAAACAACACACTCTTGTACACTCTGTCACACGCACACACACCAACACCTGTTGTTGTAGGGAGGCCATTTCAGGGCACGCTGGGAAACCTCACCATCAACGTGGTACAGGACACAGATGTTGCGTCACACGTACCCTGTCAGGTAAAACACAGCAGAAACACCAACACACACACACATGCATTATACTGTATAGTTAGGTCATATTGGGTAAACAGGTGTTTGTACAAATCTAGATACACACATTTTCCACTTAAACAACAGGCGTGGAACAACTCTAAAGTGGGAAACTCTTTCATAACCTCTAATTTAAAAAAACATATACATTTCTGTTTTATATTACACCTCCGGCAAGTAACTACACCATAACACTGTGTGTGTTTTGCAATATATTACAATGTGTGGAAGGTCCAGGCCTGTCCATAGGCGTCATCAGGATATGACTGGTCATGAGTCACGTCTAACGCAGAAGAGTTGCAGCATGACAGGACGTCAGATGTGAAATCAGTTCTCATGACAATAAATAGAAGGAACAAACAGAGAAACTTGTATGTGTGTACCGCACACACACCCGTGCAGTTCAATAAAAAAATTAAAAGAACAACACAAACAACTGAACTAGTTTGACAAAATAATCTAAAGTCACTGTCCACTTATTGGCTTTTTCTCTTCACACTTCTTCCATCAGGGAAGCGTTATAGAAGTGTGAAGGCCAGGACAACCAGGCTGAGGAACAGTTACTATCCACAGGCCATCAGGCTTGTGAATTAATCTCAATCAGATATACTATAGACTGGTCGGACACACATATACATAGCTGTTGTCAGCTCTTCTTGAAACCATCGACGCTGCTATTACCTACAGATTTTTAGAACAATGCATATGTAATTTTATGCACATCTCATTTAATGGTCATTTTAGTCATAACCTTCTCTGAGTCCAGTTTTTTGCAATGCATGGTGCACGCTATGATCACTGCTTCTTTCAGTTCAGATCTTACTTATTTATTATTAGGTATTTTACTGGAATAGCTACATTCCTCATTCTTTTTATTCCGTATTATACTCATGTTGTATAGTTTTCTATTTTAGTAAAGATTTAGAGTTAAATTTACTGGTAAAGGAGGAAAAAGAATTGAATTGTTAAACTGCTGTTTACTGTGCACGTGACAATAAAGCTTTCTCTCTCTCTCTCTCTCTTTATGGAGCTTTCAAGATTTTATGGCCTTCATCATCAATGGCTAGAGTTTGAGTCCACGTCCTGCCACAGATGATAGATTGAAAGCTCTGGTAAAAGCCAGTAAGTGGACCTGAGTCAACCGTGACTTTGATGTTCTACTTTTTTGACAGCTGTTTTGGTTTGCAAAAATTTTATTAATTGAAATAGTAAGAGAAAAATACCTTAATTTATGACATTCTTTCACAAATTTTCTTCATCCACAGTGTTATACTCCTCTGCTGTGTTCCTTTTTCTTAGTTATTTTATATATACTTTATTATTCTTTTAAGTGTCTTATTTGCCTCATTCTTGTCCTGAAATGTTTTAACCCTGTTTCAACCATATAAAGCACTTTGTAACTTTGCTTTGAAAAGATCTGCATGAATATATATATTTTTAAAGTATTAAAAAAGTGTAACTAAAACTCAAAGGTCATTATTGTACTTTCTGGGATCCCTCTTTTCTATGTTCCTGGCCTCCAGGATTACACATACAAACAAAGTCTGCTGCTTGGCACAATGTCACATGACTTGTGGGAGAAAGTGCAGGTTGCTTATTTACACAATGTTTGCTAATGAGCAAGCTACTCGCCAGCCTGCGAGCACTGACACACCCACCACTACGAGCGACAAGCAGCGGAAGCAATGTTGCGTGATTTCTTCACTTTCAGTGGGTCCATTACTGTATTAATTGCTCCTCAAAGTTTACATACACATACATGTAAGTATGTGTATCGGCAAAAGCAGAGATCCCCTTCACTATAGCAAAAGGTGTCGTTTCTCAGATTCTCCCTATAACTGCTTCTTCCACTGGTTTGTCTGGCAGGTCAGAGGTCACATTTATAGAAAAAGGCCCCATCCTTTCTCTGTTCTGGGATCAGCATTCTATTCATGTGGAATGGGAGTGTGAAATCCCAGGGCTTCCTGTCTCTTCACCAACACATTGTCGAAGACTAACACTGTGTGACCTTTTCACAGATGTGGCAGTATACGTGCATGCAAAGCACCAACCTTTTCTTTCTTGTACTGTTCATGCCTGGACATGTCACTAAACCTTCCCTGACATGATTGCAGATGTTTATGAGCAGCTCTAAACTGTCGTGGGTGTGTGTGAGAAGAAGGTTTGGAAATGATTCCTCGCCATTGTCATGTGGCCTCACGTGTACAGTGATTATTAGAGTACATTCCCAGTTTTAATTATCAATTATTTTAATCAAGCCATCAACAGTCCTTATGAAAATTCTAAACCCCAGCAAAGTACAATGTATCCTCTACTTACCTGCAATCCCATCATGCTTTTCTTCAAACACAAGAAGCAAATATTTTCAAGCTTATCTCAGGGGGATAAAAGTCATCTGGCGAATTGTGCTGCAACCCACAAATAAAATAATTGTTCCGGGTTTTAATAAGAAATGGGCGTGAAGTTTTTATGTAAGTTAATTGGCAACTCCTATCCATATTAGTGCAGATGTCTGAACTTAAACATTCCCCAAAGAGGTGTTCAAAGCCCGCTGATGCCTAAACAGAGAACAAACTGATGAAAGCCGACCTTTCTCTGTGATCGAGGGCCGTGAGAGATGGATGAGAGATGGATGGAAGGAGACAGCGAGCTCCATGACTCTCTGACAGCTGAGGCTGTTTGTGGAAACCTGAGAAACGGGAGATGGGATCAGCTTTCAAAACAAGGGGGTTTCAGCACAACAGGTGACAGCTATGTCTGTCCACACTATCTATATAATCTCGCTCACTCTCCTTTTTTTCCCCTTCCGCTCTCTGCAGCTGTATTGAGGTTTCTTCTTATCAGACCAGGGAACAATATGGAAGGAGAGGGGAAAAGGAGGAGAGTCAGCGAACACCACAAGGAGGAAGAAAGTTTAACCAGTTTGGAGAATATGAACAAAAAGTTCTCCTGGCAAAAAGAAAATAGAACTAATCGCAAAATGTTATGCTATTTTAATCAACCTTAAGCTGGGAAATGGAGCACAACAGACAAAAACATGGCACAAAAGCGAGAATGTTAAGCAACTTTGGCACACGGGGAGATATAAAGGAATAGCTAAAGTTTGAAGGAGGCCGGGGGGTGTTGTTGACATGCAGGGTGGGTGTCTATGCCTCATTGTCTGCCCCATCTGTCTGGCTTTATCTCTGCTTACCACCCCCCCAGGCCTCGCCACCTCCTCCTCTTCCTCCTCCTCCTCCTGTGCTTCCCTCCCCCACAGCCAGTTCACACCCTCCATTGTACCACGGTCAGTCCCTCCCTGCACGCTGGCAGACGACCAGGGAACTTCCACCCACAGCAACTGGTGACATTGTTCGCATGCACAACGCACATGTGTGCACAGTTGCCTGCCCGTCTACAATGTATACGCTCAAGCAGAATGTGAGCATCTGCTGTCACTGGAAGCATAAACAGGAACACACTGATACACATCAGATGGCTGAAATGCTGTTGGGGGCATAGTGTGGTCTTCATTTGTGCTGAAAACAGTGGAATCATTGATTAGCTGATGGATATAAAGCAAAATAACCATTAGTTTAATCAATTTAAAAAACTTTTATGCCTCTATGTTATAGATATAGAGATTATATAAATGATTTCTAATAATAATTAAGTAATCATTAGTTGCAGCGCTAGACAAAGACAAAGACAAAGATAAAATGATAAGAGGTAAAGAATAAATAAGGATATTTTTAAAGAATTGCAACACGGACAGTCCATAAAAGAGTTAAACAGTTTGACATTTTGTAAAATATGCATACTCACTTTCTTGATGAAAGTTAGGTAGGACTGATATCACACACGTGTCTATCCATTAATTATGAAGCTTAGCTTAGCAGTCAGCTCAGCCTAGCATAGAAACTTGAAGCATGAAGGGGGACAGCGTCCAGAGGTTCTTTCCTGCCTGTTTAATCTGTACATAAACAAAAAGTGAAAAAACAGCCAGTTGTGGTTTTACAGAGTTATGTGCTCAAACTGTGGCCAGGTGGGCGGTTTCTCCCTGCTCCCAGGCCCAACGCTACCTAAGCTAATCATTTTGTGTCTCTAGTCCTCTACCTATCGCACAGACATGAGAGTATTGATCTTCTCATCTAACGCTCAGCGAAGAAGTAAATGAGCAGTCTGCCCAAAATGTCAAACAATTAAGGACATTTCTTTTCCATAACATCATTTTCAAACATGAACCAGCCCCAATTTCCCCAAACATTGCTCCAGTTAGAAAAACAGGCCAATGTATACAGTGCTATTTCCTGTTAACCGCCGCCTCCCTTCCCTGTGGCACACACCCAGCACCAATACACAGACACCTATCAGCGCAGCATATAGGGACTCATAAACAAAGCTGTGGTACACAGAGGGAAGGTAAACATTGTTTTGGATGACATCAAAGATGTCCTTGGTGAGGCGCAGGGATGTGGGAGAGGAAGGTTTAGTATTTCTCTTTGAACAGGTTTTGTTGTTGGCAGGAACCATGTGGGCCTTCCTTTGTTTGGCCCCCACGTTGAATTCTGTGGGGGGGAGACACCCTCACGGTGGATACCTCGACCGATGTTTCTTGAGCATGCTGGCAAATTAAAGAAGCTTCGACAACTGCAGACTCCCAGGTTCCCAGGACAGAGCGATGTGCACACACACAAAAACATCGGACATTAAACTCAGCACGTGTGCACAAACGCTTTCTCACACGACCTCATTGCTAAATACGCAAGGCATTAAACATTTGCAGACAATCACGCTCTTGGCCACGTTTTATCGCTCTGCTGACAGAGGACGAGGAATATAATTCATATATATTGTGGCGGACCTTGAGGCGTGGCCGGACGCACCACCCGTCGCCTGGCAACGAGGCCCGAGGAAGATTGGGACAAGTGGTGGCAGGTGTGTTCATCCCGGTGGAGAGACTTCAATCAATAGGCACCTGGGTGTGGACACACCTGCCGCTCATCACCACAACGAGAGAGAGAGACCAACCCTGATGAGCCACAGCTCATAAGCGACCACTCTGCTCACCTCGGGGCAGAGTGGAGGCGGAAGAGACAAGGAGCGAACATACCAGACGACAGCGAGAAAGTATTGCTTGTGAAATAAAAGAATTAACGTGAGACACCGTGGTGCCTGGAGTTTTTCCCTGGGAGGGACGCATCCCTCAGCCCGATACATCACAATATGTATACTGTATATATACTGCATATATAGATAAAATGGGGAAAACTTTGAGTTAAACAAAACAAACGAAGGACTCATGCACCTTACTCGCCTTTCTCTTAATATCTAGACAAAACTAGAAAATTATTAGATTCTGCTACACCTCCAAACATTCAGGGTGTCAGAGCACTTTCAGTGTTTTTTTATTGAAATACAAAATCCATCAGTTAGCCAATAGCCAGCGGATAACAAGCCACTGATTCTTCTCTCCTGATTTCGACATGCATCATATCCCGTGTGTGAATTACATTTGCATATTTGCCAAGAATGCTGGCAGCACCAGTGGAAAAGTGCAAATAAAGGAGTGCTCACAGAATGCTAATGCATTGAATGGATATCGCTACAAAGAGGAAAATCAAACAACAAAGTCCACAGTCACTGTCACTCACTGTTGCCTGGGATCACGGCTTCAAATAACTATTGTTTTTCATGATTGACTTGAGCTTGTTTACATTTTGATTTGAGGTTCTTGCATTTGTCCAGTATTTCTCTCCTCATCCTGATTTCTGTGTTTTTTCACTCCCGTCTCAGTTGTTTCAAATTAAAACATCACCTTATGGTAGTGTCCTATCACTCATTCACTTAGTCATCAGGCTTTCCTCAGTAGCTACTAATAATCAAGTCTCTAGATAGCAGTTACTGGACAATAATATTGACGGACACGCTGCATGAAACAGACTCAAGTGCAGATTTGATGATCATGGCAATACACATACAGGTCACCTTCATACTGGCAAGTGTCAAAATAATGTAAAGATGAAGTGCTAATATGCATTTTGACATAGTGATAAATGTGGAAATCAAGGGGGTACGTTAATACATGTTATAACCATAATAAATGTACATTATGCTATTGCAGACACAGAGTCCTGTAATCAAGCACACATAAACAACAGATGTCTCCTTTTATTTGCACTGACTAACACACACACACTCATATACACCATCTGACATCCAGTTTGCTAACACTTAAAAGACAGCACAGCCTTTCCTCCCACCCACCCAATAATTTAATGGAATCAAAATGTAGGCCAAGCATATGCAGCCATAGTCAAAGGCTACGTTCATGTTCCAGAATTGCCACTGCAGTTTACATGGTGGATCTACACAGTGTAACATTTCCATTTTTATCCTTGTAGAGGAAGAAGGAAGAGAAGGGAATGGAGATAAACACGAACAGGCTAAAGAACCAACTATAGGAGGAGCTTTTATATTCTGGCTCAAACTGTGGACTATGAGGTGCAAAGTTATTTTTATTGGATAATTTAATAATTGTCGTGTTTCTAAGGATATATTTCATGGTAGAACTAATCAAACATTTTTGATTTGATCGTAGCATAGAAATCCATGTCAAAGATGATACATTAATTTACGTAAATCCAGTTTAACTGTGATTATAACTTCATTTGGCCATAAATCTAGCAGTTTGTTGCCTATGTCAGCCCTGCCAGATGGTCACAGTGGCCTGTATTTGACATTTCCAAGAAAACCAAAATCTTTTGTGTCCTTTTCATTTGGCGCACCCTGGATTTCTATGTTTTGGCGGAGTGAGCTATGGGAGGATGTAGGATGTGAACCACAGCTGTTTTTAGCCTACTGTGCATTTCAGCACAAATAGTCATGTCGAAATAGACCTGTACAGGGACGGACAGAGAAAGACATGAAGACTGGGGGAGAAACTTGTGCTTTTTGGCGAGGTCAGCACTTCTTTACAGGGAGTGGGACTGGCTTTTCGGAGAAATGTGGCCCAGTTGTTTTCGGTTGCTGATGCACTCTGCGGTTGAAAAACAACCCCAGCTGCGGTGGAGCGCCATCGAGGAGCCAAAAGCTGGGGGCACGCTGAGAGAGACGACAGAGAAGATAGGAAAGAGATGAGAGAAAGGCAGGGGAGAAACTTCACTGAGAGGTGGAGGAGAGTGCAGAAGAGACATGGAGAGTTAAGGAAAAGAAGAAGAGAAGACTCAATACGAAAGGTAGCAGATGTTCCCCTTATGAGAGGTATTAAGAGTTGGATCCCTCTGCCACACACTCTTAATCATGGGTTCACTGTGATATAGCCTAGTGGAACACACTGCACGCTCCTGTAATGTAAGTCACCACATGTGCCTACATGTGTGCTCAGCACACACAAGTTCAGAAACTTTACTCTCATGTGCGTGTGCTCTATCCATGTGTTGCCTGCACATACAGTGTGTATGTACGATTCAAGGCATAACGCTGCACCAGCCTGCCTTTATTTACAGTCTGAGCAGGGAACAGCAAGATGGCTTCCTCCTCCTCCTCCATGCACTTGAGTGTGTGGGAGTGCTGTATGTGCTTCCCCCCTGACACAAGTAGGCCAACAGAGAGCGCATGGCGGCGCTGGAATGCGTGGCATGTGTCCAGCCGATCACAGCCGAGCCTGCACTAAATCCTACTAGAACTGGTCCGAATGCAGGCTGAAGGGGCTGTAGCACATATCTCCGCCCACCACACCCCAACAGCTGCAATGGGGGTGGGTGGAGTGTGTGTGTGTGTGTGTGTGTGTGTCCCCTCCTCAGCCCTCCAGTGACTAATTGTATTGATGTCTTTGTGTCTCTATGGATCACCCACTTTCCCTAACTTCTGTGTCTGTTATCACTCTCTCTTTTTGGGTTGTGTAGAAAGTTGGAAGTAAATGAAAAGGCAGGGACAGTGACACCGGATGTACAAAATATTACAGAGAACCTCATAATATTGGGCAAATCGTATGAGTCCTTTTCTATTTCTTCCCCTCTTTATCTGGACCCCCCTGTGATATCATTTTAATAAGTGAAATCAATATGGGATAATGGATTCATCTCATCAGTGCACATCAGAAAAAGAGTGGGTGTCTCCAATATTTCCTACTGTTAAAATGAATTAAAAGTCCCTTCCCTGTGGCTTCTCTACTGTCTCCCATTGTCATCTTTATTTCCCCACACTGTCTTTACTTCTTTTTCTCTCTCCAGGCTCTAATTTGCAGCCAGTGTCCCCCAGCTGCTCAGTATGTCTCCAGGTACCTCTGTAAAGCTCTATAACTCTGAACTGGCAATGCTTCAAAGGGTTTACAATCACTGAAGGCCCAAAATAGCAGGAGATGATAAAGCAGCATGAAATACACCTCTGCATCCAATGACACACGTAAACTTTCCCTCTATTAACTGTAAGAAAACCCAGAGTTATATTCTCCTCATAGGCAATTTCGCACACACAGGCTGCATGAGTCCCACCCCAGTTATTAGCTTCTGTTCCACTGGCTTTCATTGCTAAATGTAATTTCACATATATGACTTCTTTCATCATTCTTTCTGAAAAGCTGAAACACGACACCGGGGTATCATCCATCCATACTCTAAGCTGCATGGGTATTTAATATTAGCTCGTAATATTTGAGCACTTCGTCATTTTAACAAGGATAAATTACATGAGGTTTTGACAGTGCTTCTGTGGCTAAGGCATTGTTCATACAGACAGTAGTCCTGCATGTAAAAACGCAGCCTCCAATCCAGCAACAAAGCAGCAGTGCCAAGACAGAGGACGAGTTCAGCACAACAAACGCAGGGTTGCCTGGCAAAAAAGGTTGATCCTATCTCAACGTTTGGCACAACGCAATTCTGCCCGTAAAAACTTGTCTGAGACACCTGTATGGTAATGAGCCCTTCCTCCTGTTTAACATAGCCAGTAAATTCTAAGAGAGTTTTTGTCTAACACAATATTAGACATACACTAATTGTGAGCACTTCCCAGGGTGGAAGTCAGGCTGTGGTGGTGATTGTCAGGCTATATCCGTGTAAGGCGCACATTCTTTTAAACCCTGATGGTGAATTGAGTCCAAATATGTGCACGTGATAAAGTACTGCATACATACTTGACAATTTAACGTAGACGAAAAGGGGAAAAGGAACATCCTGATTGGCTAAAGTGCATGCAATGCTCCACACTGGAAAAGGTGATCAAGTCTATAGAAACCACGACAGGGCTCCACCTGTACTCATAGAATTAGGGTTACCACAGACAACCTTAATGATTCCAGGCTGTTTATCTTTCACAGTGAAGTGTCACATGGATAATGAGTAACATATTAGTCCCGTAGGGAAATTAGTCATTAAGCTGCTACTCTTATGTAGGTCATTGATGTTTTTGCACATTAAATGTTTTGCCTCTGCTTTATCGCCCATATCTCACGGCCACAGGAGTCAGAATATCACCCGGAGACACAAACCTACTCAGTGTGTACCAGTTAAATTCAGTAATGTTTGAATAAACAAATAGGTTTGGGATGTTTAGTTGATACTCTCATCATTTCTCTAAACAGTTACAGTACACTGTCTACAGTCCCATGCTGGTACACACATAGCTCATCGTTATTCAGTAAAAGAACTTTGAAGATTAGATAATTATTAACATGTTCTCACTGTGTGACTATGTTCTTATGTGTACTGTTAACAGTGTTTTGACTATAGGTCTCTACATAAGCTCAAAAGTGTTTTTTTTTACTATCTTCTTGTTGTGGCAGAGCTGCAAGGCCAAGTGTGTGTGTGTGTGTACGTGCCTTTGTGCATGTTTACGTCGATTTGTTTGAAACAAGTTGTGTGGCCCTTTTCACCTGAGCACAATGTGTTCTGTACATTTTACGCCTGTGTGTTGGCCCTAGCACATGGTTGCTGCTGACTGTTAAACGGTTTCAACACACCCACATTCAAGACATAAAAAGGTTTCTCTGTGTGTGTGTGTGTGTGTGTGTGTGTGTGTGTGTGTGTTTTCACACAGCTGTGTTCACAGTGGTTGAGAAGATCCTTCCTGTCAGCTGTTTTCTTTCTTGCACTCTCAGTATATCTCCCTTCAGTTCTCAATCAAACTCTCTATTTTTCTGAATAATTCTTGTCTCTTTCACACACCGTCTTTTATTCATGCCATATTTTAATCCCTCTTATGCTCCATATTTCCTCTTGGTTTCTCGATCGCCCAATTTATTTCGGTGTCTAATCTCTAATTCACTTTATTTCCAGATCTCATCCTTCCTGATTCCCTTTGCTAACTAGTCCTTTATCTCCTCATTGAATGTCTCCATCTCTCTGTGTTGCCTCATGCTGGATATTTACATCTTCCCATCAACGTAAACAGGAAACAGCTGAGGCGTTCTGTTCTCTTGTCTTTTTCCTGTCAGTTTCTCAGAAAACTAAACCAAACCACCAGAAACCAAGCCAACATCTCCACCAACCGTACAGTGAAACGAGTCAGGCACAGCAGGCTGATCATGTGGTCGGAGGTTAGCATGCTGCATCGTGTTTACAAGCAGTGGGGGCTTTAAATTAACACGTGTTTTAGGGCAAAAGACGGTAAAATGGCTATTTGTTTGTTCTTCGGCTGCAGAGCTGAGTAATCATTTTCAAGCAATTAAGCTGAAACCCTGATCATCTAAATCATACATACATACAGTCTTCAAAAATGGACCCACACTCTGTAATGCGGCAGCAGCTTGAAGAAGAAGGATGTGAACCTTGTGTTTCGGTGTTTGTGAAATGGCTGCTGTCTTGATGCCTCTCACTGACGGGGTTTTTCTCCTCGTCATAAGAAAGCCGACGGCCACTGATGCGAATTACCTTCAGTCTAAGCCTGTGTGTTTGAATGAACACTATAAAGAGCATGTGATTGATTGTGAGTGCCTCTGTCCTTTTTACACGGAGGGTTCAAACTAAACATATCTGTCCGTGCATGTGTGCGTTTGAACGTAGGTGCGTGTGCGTATACATACTTTCTCCTCTGTGTGTGTGTGGCCAGACCTCCTGCAGAAGGCCTCTTGCTGAACCCCAAAGCTAGGCTATATTTAGGTGGCTGGTTTTCTCTTTCTCTCTCCCTGGTTGAGAGCATGGCCTACTGGTTGGGAGAGGCCGACCACAGGAATATGTTGCCTCCATGTCTGACCGCCGGCTTTCAAATAACCAAATATAGGAGAATACAAACGCATGAAGACATCAGCCGTGGTTAGCCTGTTGGCTTATCATTAGGATGCAGGGCTTGTTGGTATCACTGCTGCTCGCTAGAAACATAACGTGGGACGGACCTTAAAAACATAAACACAGCTTCAATTAGTTTCCCTGCTGGTATTCTCAATTTTCATCCGCATGGAAACACGGGAGTCTCTTTGATGATTTAAAGCTGCACTGAGAGGAGGGAGAGGAGTTTGACGTAGTGATGAACCCACAGAGAATTATTAGCGAAGTCAGAAGCGTGAATCACATGCCTTGTTGCTACAGTTTGGCACATAACAGCTTAAAGCGTAATTGTTAAATTCATCCAAACTGTAACCCAGAAATTTCTGAATGTTTTATTTGGCTTGTACAAAGCATTGTTAGCTTTCCACTTACCATTAGTGACGTATGCAACAAAATATTAAACTAGAAGATCGGATGTCTCTTACTGAGAGCCGTAGTGAGTTATCATTTGACACAAACTCAAACGTCCAAATCTGTGTACACAGAGACTTGCAAGGAACCAGACATTTCCTAAAGCAGTTGCTCATCTTGTGTGTGGAAGCGCTCCAACAATCATTCATGGAAATGAACAGAACTTATAGCGCAAAACAACTCTTCCACCTTTGCAAATCTATTGTTTGTTTTATTCTTTCTTACTCACTCAGACACACTAACATAAGCTATGAAAACACAAGGGTGCTGTGGTACATAGGCACACTCTTTCATATGATTCCCACTGAGACCCCTCACCTTACCCCAATAAGGCCTGCTGCCAGACTCTGGAATGAATTCCTCTGGCAGCTTGGAGAAGGAAGGATAAAGATAGATGGAGGGTGAGGTGGTGGAGAGGTTATGAAGGAGGGGAGGGTGGGGGCTGAAGAAGTGATGTTAGAAGAATCTGGGGGAAAAAAGAGAGGACATAACCAGAGAGGGAGATAAAGAGGTTGAGTAATGAGATAATCTATTTTTGCTTAAAGAAAGTAGAGAGCGCATGAGGAAGAAGAGGGTTGAAAGACATATAGAAAGACTAAACAGTAGTGGCAGATGTCTCACCGGCCACAAGCTACTGCTGTCAATCACACATTACATTACATACTTTGCATGTATTTTGTATAAACACAATTGAGAGAGGTAATTTGCAACACATTTGCATTTTTGATTAAATAGCACCATCTTTACTACTCTCACAGCTAGTTGATGACCTACTATAGTTGACGTGACTCTGTCTCTCCGTTCCCTCAAACATCTGTGCTATCACGGTCATACAGATTTCATACAACATAACTAGCTTCTTTATATAAGCTAAGTGTACAAAACACTATATTAACATACACAGTATATAAATGTTACATTTTAAATATAACTTTCATATGGTTAACATGTTTCTAAGTTAGATAAATGGTATAAGGTGCATCCATTTACTCTAAACAAAACAATTCAGGAAACAATTATTAATTTAAAAATGACAGTGGTTGTGTTACTTTATATGCAAATATGAACAGCTTTGATAGGATTCCAGGAAGAAGGTAAAGTCACTATTTGACACCAACGTTCCACTTTTGTCACACTATAGTAACCTCTTCCCTGAAAACCAGTCCCTTAGTCAGTCCATCCAGCATTAGTGACGTGGCCGGCCTAAGCTGGAGGTCTTTGTCTCCACTGTCTTTGTCTTCTGTTTCGTCTCATTGTCCCTGTATGGATGCTGGTGGGAAGGGCGTGTGCAGAAGGGGCAAAGCAGATGTCAGCGCTGAGGATGAATAGTGCCCTGAGGGGAAGGAGAGAGATAGCTGGTATAGCCTCTATACCCTGGAGACGCACACAGGCAAGGTAGGGATCTGTTTCAAAGAGGAATCAACTTGTCCTTGGCTTCTGAATGACTCACATACTCTCTCGTGGAGTGCAGGGATACTAATCAAGTGGAAACCAAATGGAAAAACATGCACAAGTCCTGCGCAGCTGTACAGATCATAAAATATTTCGCCACGGACACACATTTGATAAGAGTTTGTACCAGATACTTACAGGGAAAGATTTCTGTTGTTGATTTTTTGTTTTGTTTTGTACATTCTCTAATGGTAAACTAGTTCTCTTTATGCTGGGGATGCCTGGCAACTCTCTCCTCCCCTGCACCTGACTTTGAGAAGTAGTGTAAGTGCCCCATATACACACACAAAACACACAGTGTGAGACGCATTTGCAAAAGGGCTGTGTAACTTATGCAGCTGCCGCGTAGCTTTTGTCCTTTAAGCAGGGGAGCATAAACACACACACACTCTGCAGGAGGGCTACCCTGTCATCTTGGTGGCAGTAAAGCGAGTCCCAGATGTCTGCCCTGCCCCCCCACCCCCCTTTAGCAGACCCACAAGACTCACCGTGCCTTTGTTCTCAGACAGCAACATATTGCTCGTACACAACGTACAGATTTAGTGTACATAAATGTTACTCAGAGGACAGAACTTTGGTAACTTTGGCAGAGTAAAGAGAAAGATAAAAAAAATCCGGTTAGAAATCCAGTCAATGTTAAGGTCAAAAACTTTACATAGACTAAGGTGGCCTGACTTTGTTTATCATTCCATGCCATTACTGAATCGTAGCATCAGACTACACTAATCTCTCCAAGTAGTCTCCTAATCTGTTTGTGGTAATCAACCACACCTTCCAGAACCTTCTACCTAATCAAACCATCTCTACAGGGTGACCTCTGTTGCTATGTGAGTGGGAGGGAAGGGCAGAAAATATTACACTGCTGTTTCATCAGTGCCGAGCTGAAACTCCAGTGCAATTCTTAGATGGCAATATGACGATACTCTGACATGTGTTGCAATAGAATTTGAATAAAATGAATAGCGATTGATGTAGTAAAGATATTTATGAGGATGTCCTAAATTTCTTAATCTACATACACATATATATAAATATTCTGCAATCCGCTTCTTGTTTTTCAGAGATGAGAAATGTGTTAAAGTCTCTTGCTCAAATGAGTCACTGCAAAACCCTGGAGGCAGGAATTACAAAATCCTGTTAAATCTGGATCACTCATGCTTTGTGTTCCTGTTGGATGGTTCTGTATTCACCTTCCTATACATATGTTATTTTCCTACCAAAGAAATCACAGTGGGCCATATAGTCAGACACACCCTGGGAATCTTTGACCTGCTTTCACAGAGATCGAAAAGGGGAAGTTAGCAGAATGCAGCACAGAGAATTTGTACCAAAAGGTTTCTTTTGGCATTTAAGAAAAACAGGCCTAAATTACTGAAATTGTTTCATGCTGACAGACTCCAATACCCACAACCCCCAGCTGTCGAGGCCTCTTGCTAGCCAGTGTTTGGAGAGTGAAAGCCCGACTTAAACACAAGCCCAGGCATCTTCCCTCTAGACGCCCTCGGCTCCTGCTAAACCAGCTCTTCTCGTTCATCTCCTTTGTCTGTGTGTCAAAATGAGCCAAATGTTTTTCTTTTTCCGCCTGCTGCTGAGCAACCTGGGGGATTCAGAGTGCTGCAAAGGATTGCAGTCTTAATCCAAACTCTGGGTTTTGCAGAGTCAGCTGGCTCGGGTGCAGCGGCATTGTGCATATCGGTGCCCTGGCAGAGTTAGCACTTCTTTTCCAAGTTTTTGAGCGAACCGTCGCTAGCGGTACCATCTGTCGCATACTATCATTTAAGAGGCGGATGCACCAGCAGCAGATCCATTTGGACGGAGAAATGGAACGCTGAGTTTTATTCCAAATGTCCGAAAACATCCTGTGCATTTGGATGTGAGTGACTGGATTTGCTGATCAGGGAAGGCGACAGTCCTTTCAAGGGAAAAAGCAGCAAAGTGCTTATGAAATGTTCCAGTTACTCCCAAAATATGGAGCCACATTAACATTACTGACAGCCATCCAGCCCATCAGTGACGCAGATTTGCATGTTTGTGTTCCACAACAGTTTAAACACAATTTATGGCACCATTTGAGGCCCATTCCTTTGCCAAATTTAGCACCAGTGTAAGCTGTGTGGTAGGATAATGTGCTTATAGATATGACATAAAGCTTCATTATACACAAAGTGCAGATTATGGTGCTAAGAGAGGGACGAATATTAGTGAGGCAGTAGAATTGCTGACTCGATCTCCTCCACAGTCCTTTTGACACAGTCCTCAAACATTTGAGGTCAATTTCCAATCTGGGCCCCAGTGAGGCCACAACATCAGCTGGTTAAGCACGTGGAGCTTTTAATGTACCCTAAGATCCTCCTTCAGGTAAACCCTAAAATAGTAAGCGCAAGCCTCTGCCGTTGAATGCAATAATAAAAGCGTGCCTTTGATTTATGATTTTAATGTTATTATTTAATAATACTAATGACAGCTCACAGGGGATATGATGAAGATAGGAAATCTTTTATTACAGAGAAAAAAAACTTTTCTTCCAAAATATAGAAATCTGTACAACTTCCGCACAATCAATTTACATGAACTGTACAAATTTACAGCAGTTCATCACAACATACCCAAGGAAAAGAAACTGAACACAATAAAGATGTACTGACATGAGATCACAAGATAGACAGCTTTTCTTCTTGGGTAAGCTCAGATTTTTTTGTCTATTTTCTGGTTTTGTAGGTAAATAGAATAACAAAACAAAAAAAGGGAAAAAACTGAAAGGAAAACGAAGAAAAAACAACAAAGGATACGTCTACACTTACAGATCTTAGAAACTAATATTTTCTTTTTTTTTTTACCAAAACAACTTTGGTCCTTTCCAACACTCCCATCAAAAATGGCTTCACTTACGAAAAGCGTTATCCATGTTAAAAGATGAAGTACAAAAAGGAATACATCTAAAAAAAAAAAACACCTCAGGATAGCAATTATTGGCACTTCCCATGTGTAATGTTATGTACTCTACTATTTGTTGTACAGTTACAATACATTCTACAATATGTAAAACACCTCAAATGTGAAAGTGGCAATAATTCAACTAATCAATGACAATTTTCGACAACAAAAACTGCTGTTCCCTTCCTGTTTCATGCCTTAACATGCACAACTTTTCCACAAGGGTATTTATTGAATATCTGAGGCCTGAGTTTGGCAATACATTCCAGGAGAGACTCCTCGCGTGTTAAAACAAAATGTCACACAACTTCAACTTGACATATTTAGTGCATTTTATGTGCTATTTTACCTCCGACTACTCAAAGCACTCTCACGGCGATCTGTAACCTATGTGCGCACAAGCTGAATGGATGCCATTTAAATATCAATATTACTGAGGACTTAAACCATTTCGGGTGGTGGTAGTACAGTTGAGAAGGTGTCCAAGGAGATTTGGGTTTCAATTTATTTAGTTTTCGTAGCTCTAAAAACAAGGTCTGTTAAAAGTGGGTTAGATAACCAGGCTAAAAAGGAGGAGTAAATGGGGGATGGCAGGGTGAAAAGATGAGAAAATCTACCAGTGTGACCATAAAATACATCTAGTGAAAAGTGAGACGAGACAATCATCTCGTTTCCGAAATATAGACCAATCTCATAACATCTCGACATATGACATAAAAAAAGCTATAATGGAGCAGCGTGATTTTAAAACTGGTGTCCACCATGGAAACCAAAGCTCTGGGCTCCCATCCACCTGGCCAACATGGAATCACTGCTTTTCACAGATTGCTGAAGGGAGCATCAGCAGACAGCAGGGTAGGGGAGTCTGGGGGTTGCAGTGCGTCAAAGGCTATAGCTCCATTACCAATGATCCTCTCAGGCTTAGGGGAGCTTAAAACACCCATTAGGTTTGATGATGAGTGGAGAATCAGCCTGCCACGACAGATTTGGCCAGCGGTTAAGGCCCGAGCGGCACCCAACGCCACCCCAGCATCTGTCCCAGCTTGCTGCCAACCTCTCGGCCCCAGAACCGGGTGTGAAGTGGGGGTACGTCAGACAGCCATCACATCCTTTCATATGCATGTAAACAAAGTCGCTACTCAAACTCAGTGTGTGCAGCGCAATCCAGTGAGATGAAAACAGAAAACAATGGCCTAGTACCCTCAATTCTTCATCTTTGATCCATGTTTCCTCATCTCTCACTAGCCCCCCTAGTACAGCTTGAGCACGCCAAGCGCGTGTGCTGGTTTTGTATCCATCACTGCTGAGGGAGGGTTGAGGGCTTCTGGTCAGGGTGGGGGAGGTCAATAAGTCCAGAGGGGGGGCTGGAGGGATTTTAGCTGCCCTGGACAAAAAGTCCGGCCCTGGGCCCCCCCCCCCTCACACCAGCTCCCCCCGTCCCTGCCTTCCTTACCCAGCTCCCCGCGGTGATGGATGATGATATGTATCACATTACGTCTACCTGCATCCACAGGGGGTCAGCTAGAAGCATGCTGGCTTGCTTTTGGCTGAACAGGAGGTCTGAGCTGAGGGCTGATATGTGGCACTTGAGGCACTCTAAACCCCACAACAGGAAAGGTGGGGGGGGGGGATTTGAAGCTGCCAGGCTGGAAAGGGAACACCTCCAGTGAGGGTCTGGGCAGCACACTGGACCAGTCTGGCTCACATTAGCCCGATATTAGTTTAAAAATCACGAATGGCTCATAATTCATGACAATGAGGTCTCTGTAAGGCAATGCACACATAAGGATAAGTCTCTTCCTTTTACAAGACCTTGGACATAGCTAACGTAAATGAAAATAGAAGGCTGACATGGCCTGGTGTTTTTAAATTCAAATGAATCTCCGAACAGTCAGTGCTCCAGACCTCCCTTTGGCCAAAGTCTCACACAGTCATCACTTAGTCCAGACCTTTCTGACAAGCTTTTTTTCTGTCATCAACACAAGTCACCATCTCTGAGTGTGTGTGTGTGTGTGTGTGTGTCGGGGGGGCAAACAGTGCCATATGAACGGATGACAGAATGTTTCTAGCATACCACCAAAAATACTCTCCACCTAAATTCAACAGCTCTGAAATGTTCAAATACAGTGTAAAAAAAAAAATATATGTTTTTGAAATCCAGAGTTGTACACTCCCGATTTAATAGACATTAGTCTATCCCAACGTGGGAGCTACAGTATGAACAAACGGCTACAGATGAGGAGGGCAATAAAAACGGTGTGAAAAGATGACATTGGAATGGATGGAATGCAGGCGATTTTTCATCTAAAAAGTACACATCCCACACAATCTAACGTCAAAGTGCATTCAATGTCAATTCCAACAGGGCCACGTGACCAGAATTTGGGTAAAATAGGCCTCCCCTTTGCTACACTTTGAATTTTGGTGATGCGGGAGATGACAAAGTGGTGGAAGGGAAGGGGGGCAAAACTAACAACACGGGAACTTGATTGTGAATTTCAACAACATTCTTTGACTAAGGGGAGGGGAAGGAGACGGATCCCCCTCCCCTCCCCCGGAAAGCTACACATACAGGTGACAGTGCAATGGGACACACTGGTATCCATAGGTAACAGGCATCAGAACACATTCCACTTTCACTGGCATACAGATGGCTGAGATGAGGGTTTTTATGAAGCTTGGTGTTGATGCGTGTTCTGGGGGAGGGGGTAGAGACGGAAAGCCTTTTCCAGCTACAAGATAAAGAAAGCCAATTCCCTGTGGTCCAAAAACGGGTTTGTTTTGTTTTTTTATTTATTTAGAAAATAGACATTCTCTCATTGGGTGTTTCTTTACCTTGCGCTTGGGTGGCAAAAAGGGTCCGTCTAAACCTCAACGCCCTCCCCCAGGAAACAGGATGAAATTAACAGCAAATTGAATAAACTCTGGATTTTGAAATTCAGGGGTAAAAACTCCTCACAATTTAGGTTATGCTGCTTTGCGGTGGTGTGTTGAACATGTACCCATAGTAACCACAAGTAGGAAAAGTGCAAAGTCAATGACCGCCCCTTCTGAGATGGAGCTGATCACCAGGGGAGGGGTGCAGAGCCAGTCTCCGTGGGGGTTCCTGGCTGGTTTTAGCTGCCCCAACAGTTCCATTTCCACAAAGCCTCTCCTAAGAAACGGAGTGCCCAGCTGATCCAATGACACAACAGAACAGATGATAATGGGGGGGGGGGTGGGGGGGGGAGGGTAAGAAAATATCAAACCTACAAGGTTTCCATCACCTGGACGATAGGCCACATCCTCTGTTTTTTTTCTCCTCTTTCACTATCTCATTTCATATTCTTAGCTTTATAAAGGCTCACCCTGATCTGGTCGTATGATCAGACCAGCCACGGCGTGACCCTGAATAAAAAGTAGGCCGGGGTGACGGTGCGCTTTTTAACTAGACACAGTCATCATGTTGTAGGCTTTGGAGGGACTGGTTCTGCCCAGCACCATCAGTTCCTCCTTGCAGCTGATGTGACTGTCCACCATGGAGCCCATCGGCCCGCTGTTTCCTGAGGGGGCGCCGGCGGAGGCTGTTGCCGGCAATCCTGGGGGGCAGGGCTGCGACTCATACAGGACACAGATGGAGCCGTCCTCGCCAATGCGGTAGGACACCTCAAAGGGGTCCACCCACAGTGTGAGCTCACTGGGCAGCACCAGGTAGAGTTGCTGGATGGTCATGCCAATGCGCTGGCCTGCCTGCCACACCAGTGGGTCCATCTTGTGGTTGATACGGATGCAGCGGTATCCTGAACCCTTGCAGGGCCTGTCTGGGAACCAGTGGTGCTTATATTGCTCTGTGGGCATAGAGGGAAGACAAAGAGAATGGAAAGAAAGTTTAGCTTTGGAGCGACTACCATCAGGTTGCTTGTAACATGTAATATGGGGAAAAACCACATTATATGCAACGATATTGCGTACATCGCGGCTGTGTGGGCGAGATCTGCAGTGAACTGAGGTTGAACAAAAGCTTGAGACATTATGCCTCAAAACTATTTATGTGATATATCCCTTTTATATTCTTTAAACCCAATTGCTTGAGTGTGTGTACATTTGGGTTGTCTCCAAATGTTAACAAGAACAGGGCTTAATGATTAAAAAAGGAGATCTTAATCTACTGTTGTTGCTTTTTTTTGTCAGAGGGCAACTATGTGGTTACAAAATGAGACAAGTTCCGACTAAATCATAAATGCATTATTATGCAAAAAGCATGAAATGAAACCTGCTACCGAGTTGGAGATTGAGAAAACCAATTTTATAAACTTTACAATCTATTGAATGGTGGGGAAAAAAAATTCTGATTAACTTAGTATCGCAATTCTGTTTGTTACAATTTCTTGATTCCTGAATATATTTTATTTAACACGGTTAAATGCAGTATAGCAATAATGCTGCTGAAATAAAACTCAAAGGCTGGTCACCATCATGTGCAAAAGTGGCAAGTATTGCATTAAGATAGTACAATTTTATGCCCTAGTTTATAGTAATATCCCTCCCTCATGTTACTTCCGTAAACAGGCATGTGGATGTTTCACAAATGTCAGGGTTTAGCCTATAGTTTATAGAAAGCAACAAAATGTACCAATTTACAATGTTTTTCAAGTACGGGGCATAGTTGTCTGCAGTAAAACAAAAAAAAAAAAAGAGAAAAAACAGGAAAGAAAAAACACCACCACCTGTTACAGGCCTGATAAGCAGCCATAAACAGGCCGAGCAGCTCCCTGGGCCTACGTGACATAAAGAAGAAAAAAAAAGAAAAAAAGAAAGAGGGCCATTAAATTGCACAATCCCTCCCCTGACTGACATCAGCGTCACAATGTCTCCCACGACTGGCGTGGACAGCCATCTGGGATGCGGGGCTCCGCCTCTTAAAGAGAGAGTATCCTATTTTTCTATGTCTGCGTGGAAGCTTTTCGATGTGCAGTGAAACTAGTGATACAGAGTGACGCCCCTCGCAGAATATGATTCTGGCATTTTATTGGGTAAGAGGAGGAGGAAAAAAGTAAAAATAATAGCGTGTTGACTATGATTTGGGTTGTACGAGGAAGTGAAATATGCCCGAATCTTTCCCCACAAGTTCACCCTTTTAAATCTTTGCTATTCAG
>JAVQJF010062503.1:0-35304 GCA_036023855.1 Gadopsis marmoratus | reverse complement strand
TATATTTTTTTGTCCTACACTGCATCTGTGTTTTCTGTCGTCCTCCCCCGGGCCTCGCCACCCTCTCTCGCCTTCCCTCTCTCTCTCTCTCTCTCTCTCTCTCTCTCTCTCTCTCTCTCTCTCTCTTTTCTCCTGCTGTCTCTCTGGCACTATCATATGCAATAGGCATATCGAAAAGCACCATAGCCGACAGGTGCATGGAAACAGCCTAGAGTTCCTTCTAGATAGATGCCCACACACGCACGCACGCACGCACGTACAAACAAACAACCAAACGCGCGCGCGCGCGCGCGCACACACACGGATCCAGCGTGTGTCCCTGCAGACCTGTGCATGCGGCAATTATAGTATTGTAATAAGGTATGCATGTGTAGCCTGCTGGTGTCAAGGTCTATACTCTTGCAAGTGCATTCCTCCGCTTTGACAGCAGCTGCACAGCGTTGGGGGGGGGGGAAGAAATGCTGCGATATTCCAAAAATATTCCTAAAATAATCCATGTGGTACTCACAGGGAGTTTATGGCAGTGTGGCATATTCTCTGAAGTTTGCATCGCCCTTACGAATGGTTTTATTTCATTCTTTGGTGAGAAATCCTAATAATGTTCCTATAGGCACTCTCAATGTAGTATAAGGAGTTGAGAGTGTGCTTTACATACTCGATTATATATTTTTTTATCTCCTATGAAATATTCCTTGTCTGTAGTGTAGTATATTGTGACATGTATTTCGGATTTTGACAATAGCCCGAGTGGACTGTATCCTGCCTCCTGTGTGCAAAAACTTTGGCCCACTAAAACATGTAGATGACCAGAACGAGAGGCTACTTCATTCTTGCTGGTCTTTTATTCCCCCATACTCGAGTGTGAGTGGGTGAATGGCGCTTCAGTGTACGGTAAAGGCAGATTCCCCTTGGTATCATTGCACTGCAACTGTGACTAATGCTATATGTGAGCAGGCGTGCTGCAGTGAGCTGCCTCAAATCTACCCAGTCGAAATGTTCAATTTGCAGTGTGTGTGTGTGTGATTAGAGGGGGCTAATTTGGAAAAAAGCGAGCTCCTCAAACATGATGGCCAGAGTCAGACTGGAGTGAGATGGAACGCCGGGCGCAAAGTTTACAGGAACCGTGAAGGATTTGGGGGTGTCGTGGTCTGTGTGAGTACCTGTTATCAAGGAGGGTAGATGCCAAAAAAACTGTAGGGAGGGTGAGGTGTGTGAGTAGATGTGTGTGTGTGTGTGTGACGGAGAGAGGGAAAGAGAGCAGCGGCAGTGTAGTCAGTGTGTGGGTTCAGGAGAGAGTGGAGGTGTGCTGCATGTGATTTTTAGGGTGAGGGAGAGGGATGTTTTGTGTGTGGATATACAAGCACACGCACACACACCCACACCCACAGACCTGTAGCCCCGTGTAGAACAATACGGGTGCCTCCAAAATGGAGACGAATCTCGACCTGGAGAAAAAAAACCCTCCTGGACTTCACCGTGACCCTGGAGTCGTCATCAAAGCAGAGGCCAAATTTAAGTGTGGCAGCCCGCTCGGCTCATTGTCACTCTGCTTTTTATTCCCTTGGAGCAAAGCAGATAATGGCCAAAATGCCCTCTTGTGCAAGTGCAGCTATAGAAGTTGGTTGCATAATGTTGTTGAGATGCTCTGCCACTGTGTGCGTGTGTGTGTGCGTGTGTGTGTGTGTGTGTGTGTGTGTGTGTGTGCGTGTGCGTGTGCGCAAGCCCACTCTGGGAGTCATTGCCAGGAAATTGTGAGCACAGTGCTGCACCTTCAAAACCTGCCAGCGATGGCACTGACTGAGTATGCGTTCTCTGTGATCGCTCAGCGGTGTTTCATTTTAGACATTGTTTTCGCAGCTAAGCAGTGTTTAGTCTTATCCAATTTGGTACAACTGCTGAGGGTTTAGCCATAAGCTGGATTGTAGAGCGTATCAATATGGAGATACACCAATCTGCCGTTGGGTTTTACGGTTTTAACTTCACGATTGCAGCATCAGTAGTAAAAATCGGTTTATTTTCTAGCATTGCGTACTGTATATTATTTATATTGTATAAAAATCCAAATGTCCCCCTAAATGTATGTATGTGTTAAAAATGATTGCGTATTGGTGTCACTCAACAGGAAATTAATCAACACATTTTTGCTGGCAATTATGTATGGAATTAAGTTAGCAAGTAGAAACATTTGCTGGCTCCAGAATCTATATTGTGATAATTTGCTGGTTTTCTCACTTTTATATCATCGTTAATTGAATATCTTTTGGCTTTTGGGCTGTTCATTGGGCAAGATAAGCCATTTGAAGATGACACCTTGGGATTCGCGGAACTGTGATGTGCTTTTTTCATGATTATATTCCGATATTTTATGGACCAAACAGTTCATTAGAAAGACAGTCAGTTGTGAAAGCAATGGTTAGTTGCAGCCCTAGTATGTATTTTGGCAGACCAGCTCAACACACTCCAGACAGACACTCTATCCATCTCCCCTGTCAACCTATACATTACAAGCGCCATGGTTACTCGAAGCGATTATGTAACACTGTGTGATATTTATTGCCACACAGTGACTCAACATCCACAGATAAAGTATATGGTAAGATGTCTGATATTATCACAGATAGATCAGATATAGATCCACACGACCGGAAAGAGAGGGGGAAGGGGGCTGGGTGTTTATCAATGATCTTGCAGATGTATCTGAGCCCACGTTGACGAGTGTGTTAAGCTAATGTACCCCAGGCAAGCCATTTGCAGTCATGCCAAGTACCGGCTCACATGAACAGGCAGTTAGTGGGAGGCAAGCAGCAGCAGCAGCAGCAGCAGCAGAGATGGGCCTTCCTATCCTGGCTAAATCTTTTTCCTCCCTCATTCGCAATCTTAAACTCACACCTCCTTTCGGTCTATCTTCCTCCTTCTTTTGCTTTCTCTCTCTCTCTCTCTCTCTCCTCCGCCGTGGTCGACCCACCTCACGCTGAACCACCCACACACACACACACACACGCACACAACACACACGCACACTACACACGCACATGCTCCTCTACCCCATCACGGTCTCCTCTCTCTTTCCCTACAATGGCTGTATCCATGAGTGCAGATGGACACCATGGAGGCAAGCAGCCAGCCACTGAGCTTCCCCGGCCATGTCGATTTTACAGTAGTTTGATACAGCAGCTCCTGTCAAGCATGGCCATAGTTAAAGAGACAGCACACCACCGAAGCACTGCAGCACTCCACCTCTCCCTCCTTCTCTTTCCCTCTTTCTCCCATGTGACATAAGGGACTGTCTTACACCCCTCCACTACTCAGGCCGCGCCAAGAACCATCATCTGTTAGGCTATTACTGTACTGCATGCGCGAGATTCATCTTGCCCTGTGCACTAGATGATCTGTCAGAAGAGAGAGCCCATTCATTCTCCAGTGGGGCGCTGAGTGTATTGGAGATGCGTTTGCGGCGGCTTTTTCAAGTGTTATGTCGAATTAGCGGCAGAGACGACCAGTGATGAGCATTCGGGGGGAGTGATTTGCTTTTAATCACACACGTAGGGCTGAATTCTCCAGCCGGAGAGCTTCTCGGCTGGTGTTGACAGATCTTTAGTGATCTGATGGTTCCCAAATCAAAGAACCCCCTGTCCAAGTTCACGGACATTTTAAATTTGCTGGCTTGAATCCCCTCTAGATGTGGGAAGTCAGCACTCCTAAATGTCAAACCAGACTGTGCCTTCAGCTTTTTCAAGTCTCCCAAAAGATCTCTGGTCAAAGACATGCAATGGTGTCAGGATTTTGAGGAAATATCACTCATGTCATTATTCTCGCCCCGCAGACAGGAAGTCAGTCAGCCTTCAACAGGCCTTCATTCGAATGCAGTCGCATAAGATTTTACATATTCATCATCAGCCTGTGCAAGGAGCCAATGAATAAGCACACAGGGTGGTGCATAGCTTACTAAGCTTGTTTTTGAACGCGTATTACTTGGCAGACACTTCAATGTCTTTGATACCCTGGAGGCCAATCAATAGCTGACCTCGGCAGCATAAAATATGTCTGTATTACGCCAGGGACTGTGACCATGTAGACACATTGATAATCTAACAAGTGGAAGTACTCATGTCCCAGTCGAGATCTTAACATGATGTGACATTTTACTGGAAATGCATTCTTTATCACCTTTGGGGCCTCTTTTGTATTCTGGGCCCCGATAGTATAGTACATCATCTGCATATAGTGTGAGGTAGGCTCCATTTTCTGACATTGTGGAGTGTTCGTGGAAGGCTTCGCATAGTTTAGTTTTGGCAAGCTCCAGATATGTTGTCACTTTCTCTGTCTTTTTGTTCAATATCAGTAGATTGGTTTCAGTCTTCAGCTGGTCCTCTTCTGTCCTTTTTTGGTATTTGTTGCCCAACACTGAACTAGCTTTAGTAAAGAATGCCCAGACCCATGTCCTCTAACAGCCTTTAGTGCTTTAGTGGTACTGGAGAAATCTACATGGTGGCTGCTGAAACTGAGTCGCTGGGAGGAGTGGCTTTTTAGCTTCAGCTACGCTTTGGGTGGGTGGGTAATTCAATTCTGCTGCAAAGCCTGAGTGGAATGACTCAATGGGTTTGTGCTGAGAGAGAGAATGCCTTGGCTTGTGATTGATCTTGTCAGGATTCACTCACAGCAAAAAGGTCAGGATGAGCTGCGTCCTATCTCCTGAGCCAATCAGTGGGCTGCCAATCCGGGATAATGATCTCCCTCTGGATATGGTTGGCTCATAAACTTTGCAGGCATGATGTCATCCAATCCCATGGATGCCTGTGATTCATAAATGTGAGGTTTTAGCCAAATACCCAAGGCAGTGTGAGATGTTACTGTACATATGTCAGTAGTATCACAGTGTCACACAGTGACCAATGGATGGACTACTTTTTAAACAGGAATTCATGGCATGAAGGGATATTATTAAGTCCTTCATCCAAACATACGTGTTGAGGTTTGCTGTGCTTTACACTTGCAGATGCCTAGCCAAATTATTAAATTTTAACATATTGAACTATTGTGTTTTTCTAGTTATATTTCCCATATTTGCCATTAAAAATGTGACACCTACTGCTCACGTGAAAGTAAAAGTTTTCAAACTGAGACTGTGTAGTTTCTGCCAAGTGATAAGTATTGTAATTACATTGAAGTATAGTATCAAATCCATATTTGTTTCACTTATGTGGTGCCATGGCTGAAAAAGCCTAAGTTAAATAATATTGTGCATAATTAAAAATACATACCGTACACTGGGGGGATTTAACTATTTCCTTTGACATGCACACTTAGTACATAGTACATTTCAAGTACCTTTTAAAGATTCTCCCTGAAGTGGCTTGAGGGCCAGTAAAATAAGGGCCGCTTCCACAGGCTGTAAAATAATGGCCTCTGAAATTAATGGAAAGAACCCCATCTCCGTGCATTGAAGCCTGAAGCTGGATTAAACATCAGTGTCAGGCTATCAATCTCTGAATGAGGAATACAGCGCTCTCTGCTCAGTCTAGTATTGGACATGCTACACCACACTGAACAAGACTACACTGCACTGTTTGGGTTTTTAATCAGGCACCTGTAGAGCCATTCATTTCAGGCATTTTTCATTTTTTACCATCTTTTGTCTGTGTGCACGTGTATATAGGTTTGCTTATGTAAGTTTTGTATCTGTGCGTTTTTACAGTGCACGTTGGGCTGTGTGTGTGTGTGTGTGTGTGTGTGTGTGTGTGTGTGTGTGTATGAGGCTGAGGTGCTGCAGTCTCCTTCAGTTCAGTAGAGAGAAGCGGTCATACCGGGTTATGTAGAGGATTGTACAGTACCAGCTCAGCCGAGCCAGGCCTCCGTTCAACTCTGGAATAGGTGTGAAACATGTGACCGTCACTTAACAATGGGATTATTCGGGATTACAGGAGTACATTTTCTGCCTCAAATGAGGAACATTAATTTTTACAGTTGACCATATCAGTGCAAGTAAACAACAACAGTGGTTTCATGCATGATAAGGAGAAAATAGCATTAGTGTTATCAGCTCTCTTCAACATTGTTGCTAGCAGCATGATACCCCACCTCTGTCCACTTTACATTTTAATTAATCAAATGCATAGATACAATAAAAATACATAAAAAAACATAAATATTTTACATAAAAATACAGCATTTTGTTTTGCAGCAAGAGGCAATTTCGGGCACAATGCCGTAGCAACATTTACAAATTGTGTTGTGACTGGTGAAATATGAATGAATATTTTATTTGTATTCAATAATAATTACACAGGGTATTAGAATGAAAGCATTTCCATGACGAAACTGTCTATGTAAGTATGAATCTGAAAATAAAAGGATTGCCATTTTCAGTAAATGTCACTGTTTTGTGAGGGAGGCGTGTTTAGCTTGCAAAACAATAAATTGGGGAAATATTCCACAGATTAATCAGCAGTTAAAATGTAAGTTGCAGCCCTATTCACCACGCAATTCAACTGTGTGCCAAGTTTCAGTTGGTGTGGACAGTGGCAGGTTCAGTCCACAGCCAACATGTCCATACATTTAACTGGTCACTGTAAACTCCTACTCATGTCAAAAATAGTATTCCACTGCACTCGATGCGTTCAGGAAAGTAAGGTTTGATAGTTTAGGGGTTTACACTATCGCCTCACAGCAAGAAGACCCAGGTTTGATCCTTGGCTCTGTGCGGCGTTTGCATGTTTGTGTGGGTTTTCTCTGGTTTCCTCCCACATTGCAAAGATGTGCAAGTCAGGCAGAGTGGAGACTCTAAATTGCCTGTAGGTATGAATGTGAGCGGGAGTGGATGTCTGCCTATCTGTGTTCAACCTGTGATGGACTGGCCACCTGCCCAGTGTCCTGCCATCCTCCCAGTGCATGCTGGGATAGGCTGTAGCCCCCAGGTGTGCCAGAAAAGGATTAAGTAGGCAGAGAAATTGAATGAATAAATAATTAACCAGATGCATCTTTCTCTTCATTAAAATATCAAATAAAGAAAAACATTAACAGTTTGTGGGATTTTGTGATTCCCTGAAGTCCTGCTCATGTCCTGTACCTCAATCTGACTTTTAAGACATTTCAGGATGTGTAACATTTTACAGTTGAAACAATGAATCGCTAATTAGAATGTCTTTGGGCATTGGGGTATCAGTTAGACAAAAAGGGAATTTGAAGACGTCACCTTGCTTTTGGACATTGTGATGGACATTTTTCACAATTTTCTGTCATTCTTTAGAGCAAATCGATTGATTGATTAATCACGAACGTAATCAACAGATTCTTTGATGGTGAAAATAATCGTTGGTTGGCGCCCTAAACCATTTTCTGTCAGTGTGTGTTGGCTGTCAAGTTTACCAATCATAGTACTAAAAAGTACAGCAAAGCTAAACATGTAGCAGCTGCTTCTTCATTATCAGTTATGGCTTTATGGATGCCAGTTGCCTCAGCATCAGGCTAGATTCTACTGTACATAGCTTATTAAAATAAGTGAAAAGTGTTGGGTTGGAAACTTTGATAGGAAGCAGTAGGGCTGAACAATAAATCGAAATATTAGCAAAATCACAATATGGCCAAGTGCAATATCCAAATAGCAGGAGCTGCAATTTTTTGATAAAGGTAAAACGTGTCACAACATACCATTGTAAAAGAAGCATTGTGGTGCGACAGAGATGCCCCGGCCTGCAAATCATATTCTCCAGCTGTAAGGGAACATGCTGTTTTGGTACAGACCCCAGCAAAAATCGCATCATCTTTATATTTTCTCAGTGAAAATTAAATGCAAACATTACCATTTCCACTGAAATCGTGACTCATATCAAAATATCTGTCAAAATAATTGCAATATATTTTGGGGGGGGGGGGGTTTGCCATAGGAAGCAGGCAGTACCAACAGTACAGCTGTGAAACGATAGAGCTGCGTTTGTTAGCTTATTGCGCCTGTATTCTACAGTGATTCATGAGTTTCCCCTGCCATCTAGTATACTTACTTACACAAGTTAACACGGCGAATTGGGATTTTCAGTTTATGAGCACATATGTAAGATCACAGAATATATCTGGTGATATATCTGAATGCGACTCAGTCTATCAGAACTGAAGTTCACAACTGGGTGTTTGCACAGCGTCTGAGTTTTAATCCTAAAGATCATCATTCAACAAGAACAGAAGGTAGAGTAAGTCCCGTGTGCCAAACAAGGACCCTGGCCTCTTTAAGTAGCATACTTCTCTTCACAATGAAATCATCTCTTCTCATGCTTATGTTGTGAGCAGACTCCAGCATTTCAAAATGCTCTTATTGCTTAAGTTTTACAATCGGATGCATTTTTAAAAAAAAAAATAGATAGGTTGTGTCCCGATTTCAGATGCAGATTAGAGCAATTTGTTACCCGAGAGTTTGAAAGAATGTCTATGTTCACTAGAATTGTCTGCATGCCCGTGTGTGTTTGTATTCATGTTATCGTGTGTAATGTGTGTGTGTACTGGTGTTTTACCTCCACTCAAAGGACCTCGTAAAGGTTAGCAGGATCACTCAACAGCCGATGGTAAATTTAGCCTCCTTTTCACACAGTCCCACACACGATTTGAGTAGTTTTCTACTGTATCCGTCCATATCCAGTCATGTTACGGCACTAAAGAGACGGGCCGTTATTTGAAGGTGATCAGAATTAGAGATTGTTGCGATGTTAATGCTTTTGAAGATTTCCAATTTTGCGTGTAAGGACGAAATGTTAATTTTAACATGGGATGTCTTGTTTTTGTGTTTGATCAAGTTTGGCCTCGCAGAGTAGTTTCTGGATGGAAATGAATGTAGTGGAACAACAAGGCCCATGTTGTTGTTTTTTTGGTTCCTGGCGCTGTCAAACAGGTAGAAATTGATGGCGATGAGAAGAGCTTGCAGAATGCCAAAACCACACTTTTAATTTTGGACTCTCACTTCATTCTCACGTTTAAATATGGAAATTGCATGCCCCGCTCAAAAGCATCTAATATTTACTAGTGCCATTTAAGACCAGAAGGAAATGAATGATCCCATCCAAAGAGCACTGCACCAAAGAGTGCAGAAAGATTGTTGAAGTCCTCTGAGGCGTTAAGATTGCTGTTTTTAAGGCCAGAGGTAGTCCTCTCACAGACAGAAGCGCACAACCTTGTGCACCTCTCTTTTAAGAGGTCTGACGTCACATCTAATGGTAGTAATGTAGTATTTGCACACAGTTTTGTGCAAAACCCATTACTGACATTTTTCAAACGGCTCTCTGCTCAGGTGCACGCTGACATTATTTGCGTGTGAGGGGTTGTAACACATGCGATGTAGTGGAAAATGAACAAATGACAGGACTACTGTATGCTAGGTTGATTTCTCTCACGGGATATAATATGTTTGAACTCAAAAAGGGTCAAAGGGTACTACCAAACTGTGGTGACTTCTAATTATGTCTTGCAGTACTAACATATTGTTCAGTCAGCATTTTACACCTGAGTTGACACTGCTGCAGCTTTGTGTGAGGTTTTATTAATTACTCCTTCACTTCAAGGTCTGAGAGAGGTCTACCACACAAGACTAGATTTATATGTCAAATATGTTCATAATGAATGGCCTAGTGGGAATTTAAAAAAAGCCATATAACTGCAGGGCAAACTATGCTGATAAGTGTATATTTTAGATTCTGGATTTGACCACGGGCGCCAAAAAGAAAGCAAAACAGAGGCCTGGTTTGCATTGATCCTGGACAGCAAGCCTTCGTGGGATTTCAGTTTGTGTCCAGCTCTCGTCCGCCTGTCCGCTTTCATCAGCAGGACACTGTCACTTCAGCTCGCAGAATATATCAGTAAAGAAAACATCTGATATTATAACGGGACTCTCATTATCTGACGAGGAGTGGGGGTTTGTGTCTAATCTTTCAAGTGATGTCATCATCTCACCCACTGAATAAACTCACCTAGTGGAGAAGAAGCCGTGGAGTTAATATTCTGTGGGGAAACAGGAAGAGCTGACTTGCATAAAATGAATGCCAAGCTGTCCCCCGTAGACAGAGAATGCACTTTGTACAATAATCTCCCAGCAAGTGCTCATAGTTAGACTGTATTTCAGTTGTAATGCAAAAGAAAAACAATGTGAGCCTGTGAATACATTTATGGACTTCTTGACTCTGCTGGAGTTTGTCTTGATAGTTTATATCTTGCAATTTCTGAGTTGTTTTTCCTTAAACCTTTATTTATCCAGCAAAGGTTTGCTGAGCATGCCCCGCCTGCTCCTGTTAAGCAGCCCGCCCCTTGCTTCTAATTCGTATAGTTACACATTCAGGCACATTGGAGATGCCTCATGCAGCTGCAGTATTCCTCGGGTTGTTACCGAGCAGCCCTGCTGGAACGGCTGGGGTTTGGCCCGCCTTGCCCGGTTGCTGACTGTTGTTGAGGGTCAGGAGAGCATCTGTCACTTACGATACCCGCTAAGAATCTTTCTAGCAGGCTCACAGATTTGAGCCGGCAAAACTTTCAATCACAAGCGCACTTCTCGGACCCTCCAGGGAGGGGAGACGGTTACGTGTTCACTTAACTCGCCGCGCACCGGAGGCCCGCTGCTTGCATCTCGTTTGTAGTGAAGACGGATGAGCTTCCATTGGAGGCAATATGTCCGTTCATATTAGCGGCAGAACAGAGCGGATGGAGTCCTGAGGTGAGCTCCCAGGGAGCTGGCAGTGACATCACTTGCCTCACGTGTCTGACATAACCAGTAACAGTAATGGGGATGAGTGAATGAGTTCACTGTCTCATGTCTGCGTTCTCACATAACACACCGATACTTCAGAGGTACACTCGCACAGGCAGAAACGCATATGTTGCTGATTGAACTTTGGGCGGTTATAACATAACCATAACAATATATCAAAGGATAATGTGATAACAAGGTGACAGAAGGTTCGCTCATAGTGATGAACCTACAGTCAATTATCGGCCCCTCGACTTTACGGAGCTTTAGTTTCAGCTCATTGTTTAGCTGTCGTGCTCCTAACTGCACTGTGTGGTTCGCTAGCATCATTTCCGGCGCAGACTAACAGTTAGCGACTAGCTGGTGAACATAATGTGGAACATTTAAGCAGCTAAAGAGCCAGATATTCCCCTCAGGAGTTGGTAGAGACCAAAAACAGTAATGTTGCTCTGTAACAGCTGGATGTGTAAATAAAAAACTGTTTGCTAACACGTTCACCACATCAACTTGATGATATGTCAGCGTTGTGTTCACAACTTGTGTTTGCTGCCCCTTAGTGGCCAAAACAAAATCAGTTATTGCAGGTGTAAGTAAAGTTCAACTTCACCTTGAAGTTAGGTATATCAGCTTTAAATGGAATCACATTGTGATATCAGAACTGAAATAAGTTGATGAACCGACTTGATTCATTAATTCATTATTAACAGCTGAAAGCTATAAATGTGCAGCCTACTAACATCACCTGCGTGTTTTCAGCATTGGTTTTTGCTAATTAAAAAATAACAAGAGAGATAAAAGGTTGCATAAGAGATTTGTTAGTGTCAGGGCTTAAGGAATTCAGGTATTTTGCTGACCGGAACAGAACCAAAATGGAACCGGCTAACGGGAACAAAACTTTACTAATGTTACTTTACTAATTTACACACGCACACAAAGATGTGTGCAAAGAACCTGTTTAACCCTCAGGGTGTGCACAAAAAGACTGCTGAAAGCAACAACTGGAAATAAATCATTTGCAAGTGCAATGAAACAAACATGGGACTTTTTTCCCTCCCTGAGATGATACAAATACCCTCACACTGCTTCTCTAATTAAAAAGAACAGGTCATGAATTACAGCACTTATTTAAAGGTGGCTGCAGAGCATCTCCTTTCTTCAGCTTCAGGATTTGTTGGGAGCTCAATATGTGTTCTTGCAGCTGAACTGCTGCTCTTTACCCATTCAAATAATTGTGTGTGAGTGTGTGTCTGTGCGGATCCCCGTGTGTTTGCAAATGTCAGAGCATCTCATGTAGTGTTTTTGATTGTTTGCTTGTGAATGTGTGCTGTGGGTGTATGCGAGTGAATGTTCCTTTTGTGTTTGAAAATAGAAAGCACCTGCTCTTTCCTTACAGTAGGCATACCAGATGAGTCGTATGACCCCTTATTAATTTCATCTGCTGCAACACACCTACCTCAACCAATAGTGGGGATGTGGATGAAGCAGAGGAGATGGGTTCAAGGGGCATCAGCATCAGGAAGCGGGTTCCAAATTTTGTGTGTGTGCGTGTGTGTGTGAGTGTGTGTGTGTGTGTTTTGCATGAGGGGTTCATGCACCATGTACTTGCGGAAAAGTGAGCTGTGAAGAACGAGCGAATGTGTTAGCCCCGCTGGACGATGCTTGCGTGAAAGCTTATTTCTGTCTTGTACACCAGTGGCTCAGACAGCCTCGTAGTTAATGGAGTTTCCAAGCATGTGCATGTGATATACTTTTATGGGAAGTGACAGTGCAGCGATGGCATGCCATGTACCGTAGTCATGGATATCTAAGAACTGTCGAGTGGAAGCTGTCAAAACACCCTGGTTATCGTCTCGGAGGACATTAAAGTTCCCCAGGTCTTAGTAGACATAGATGCCTGTTATTGCAGATGTGGATCTATTAATGCAGGAACTCCACAATTCCAGATTCCTACCAGGTTCCTGTATATTGAATAGGGATGAAACAATTGTTTTCAACTTATGTGATCGTAAACTGAATGTCAGAAGTTTGATCACGCCTTTCAACTTTGCACCCCGGATGTCTTTGCTTGCTGCTGAGTGATTCTTGTGCAGACCTCAGTAAGCAGGATTAGCGGCAGCTGCTGTGGATGCTGTTGTCTGGTTTTAGGGTCCTTTAGGGCCCAGGATTCTCTCCAACCCAAACAATACTATGGTTAAAACTTTGCTCACACGGCTCAGTTAAACAAGCAATCATCAGTTGTTCCCCATCAAAGGCAAATCAACCCAACAAAAAGTATATTTAACGTCCATGACGAGATTTTACAAGGGATGCCTTATGGTACACAGAGGCAGAAAGAGGCTGTCGTCAATATGTAGCTTTACCAGAACCCTATAACCCAGCACAGTAAATGTCAATAATGAATGGCAGCTGCCTAAACGTTTTAACACTGCAAAGCTGGTCAAATTGATAAAAAAATAATTTTCCAATGCCCAGCAATTACTCAGCTCAGCAAGCCAGTCATATAATAAATCATACATATACATACATATAATAAGTCCAGGCACACTTTATTCTGAAAGCCCCCAATAGATACATTTAATCAGGTCCGTCAGCGTTTCAGCTGATGGGATCAAAATGTTAGTGGAATTAATGCAATCTACAGTATCTGTCTGCGAAGAGCAGAACACAGCATGCAGCTCCTGCCAGTGAAGAAATGCTGGCTGATCACTCAGCTGAGAGATGGGCCAGGTGGAACGAACCATGTCGGTCCTATGGTCTTCACCCGATTGCTGCCAAACAAATGACGGTCTGACAGATATGAATTTCTGAAAGACACATTTTTAGACCGAGGCTGCAAATTAGGTGATAGTTTGTACCAATATTCACTGCATTAACATTTGATTTTTGTGCCAAAAAATTCACAAGCTCTCAGGGCCAGATTTGCCTTTCATTCAATTCAATTTGTTTCGCTCGCAACCTGTGCTGAGTTAAAGTCTGATTTACTAAGACAGCAGCTAATTATGCAATCAGAGATTCAGGGCAGTTCTAGGCAGACTGTTAGAGTGAAGGAGAGCCTACAAGGTGTAGTTCAGATAGCTGCGAGCTCAGAAAAGAAACAAAATGCAGTTATGCTGTAGCGGAAAGACTAATCAAAAACAAGGTTGCTCAAGGTTATGCATAATTCGACTCCGAGAAAAGTATAGTATACTTGTAATGATTACGTGAAATAATTTTTGTTTTGTAAAACGAATGCAACAGGAGTGATTACACGTACAATCGGGGAAAAGGAAATGGCAGAAGATGTGTACAGATCACCTTACGGTCAGCGTCTTATCAAAAGAGTGCATCGTTATCAACCAACAGGTTCCCTGCATAACCACCACACCTCTCTGTCTGCACTTTGTTCAGTGTTCTTCAATCTTGTGTTCATTTCACGGTTGATCACTGCCCTCTTTTTATTTCTCAAGCTGTTATTTCTTTGTTTTTTTTAACCAATTCGGGGCAGCCCCACCAACAATATTTGCGCACTCTCTCTCCGTTTGTTTGTCGTCATGTAAAATTGGGCAGAATACTGGTTAAAAAGTGCGCTTCCCGGCGGGTGCACCTGTAAGTAGCACGTGCTTCCGCTGGCAGGATGCGTGTGAAAAGAGGTGCAAAAGATTCAGTACATCTGGCCCTCAGTGTTATTCGCAAAATTGTATTCTTGTCAGGCTCTTAAACAGTATTTAGACTTGGGGTTACTAAAACTCCATTGAACCCAGACTAATGGAATTCTTTTTGTAGGTAGGCCGGCACACATTGAGGCGCAATGACCGACCTAATCTTTTTGTAGTTGTAGAACAAAATTTGCTTGCATAAAATATGTGCTATGCAAGTGTCAAACTGGCCAATTTAATGAATGAATATAATGTAAAGCCAAATGTCTGTATCACACACTGTCTGTGTAGCTATAGTAAGGGAGGATCCTTCATCATGGTGGTGGCTGTCATTACTTATCAATCTGCATAACGACTGTCGTGACCCTGCAAGTCACCCAGTGTTATGAATTGTAGGTGGGACCGGAGATACACTGCTGCACTTTTCTTAAATGGCAAGTGAATGATGAGTAATGGTGGCGCAGGTGTTATTACTGACATGTTTTCTTCTACTACAGTTACATAAAATAATGTACTTCTGCCCTTTTAATATGGAGTTTTCCAAACTATTCCCTTTACGTCGGGTTTTCACCCCTCTGTTTGTCTGCCCGTCAGCTGTTTGCTGTTGAGGCAACACGAGTTGAGGTGCGCTATGAGTGAGAGGTTTCAACGACACCCCTTTGGGTAATAAGACAATGACACAGTTCCTAGTCTATCTCTGGATTGAGGACAGACGACTATAATTGTTCTTTATCTCTTAGGGACATCTTGACTCGACCCGCTTTCAATCGGCGTGGCGACACCAAAGAGAGAAACAAAAACACGCAGGGGTCACGGCGCGGGGAGCGTGACTTGCACGGGCCGCTCCGCTAACACAGTTGTGGTTCCGCTCAACTCAGCTCAGTGTCCTATATAAATATAGTATGACGCATGCATAACAGATGTTCAGCTTCCAACACATACCGTGTAGCGTGTGCTAGAGAGGTGCCACACAGCATTTGAACACACAGTTACAGTAGCTGTACATACATACATATATATATATATACACATGCAAAGACACAGCAAGCACCACAGCTAAGCGCGAGGGCAAACTAGAAAAAGTGAATTCTCTCCGACTATTAAACCAAAAAAAAAGCACTGAAAATGGCACATCAGTTTTGAGTGTATCCATCGCGATCAGGCAAATTCAACGAGCTAGCTGCCTAGCCTCTGCAGACACCACATGTTGGCCGGTATGGCTCTTTTGAATTTGGAAGTTCAGCTGCAGCATATAGGCCAACTGGAGCACGGCGATATAAAATGATTGGGGTCTATTTTCATGAATGGCAACATATTGGCTTACTGTACTCTCTTGTCCAAGGCCATCCCAGCGTAAGTGATGGCTCAGTGATGTTAGAAGCCAAACAGAACCAGCTGCAGTTTAACTAGAGGACAGGGGCATCTATAAACGTCTCCCTGACATCAGTAGCTCGGCTTTCTAAATCTCCCCACTGTGCTTTATGACACCTGCAGATGTCTACAAGTTATTTTGCCTTGCTCGAGGGACTTGTTGCCAAAGAAATCTCACGCACAGGCAGTGTTGGTTAGAGTTGGGAACCCTGCATTCTAAGTAATCTTTAACATTTAAATTACCCAAATAATGGCATTTCAAGGTTGGAATATAGCTACTAAAGCTAACGTGGTATCGTTAATCAGGTTTGGGAAGGCACCTTTGTGTACACAGCCTTCAGCTTGCAGACACAGATGCGTGTGCACATACACAAGCACACACACACACACACACACACATTGATAAAAACTGCAGATTTCCGCAGGTATTGTTCCTGAGAAATGGGAGTTGATTTTGTTGAGAAACCCCTTGAGGATCAGGATCTCAATTCTCTGCATTCAACTTTAATAAATACTGGCAAGTAAAAAAAAAACCCTCAAACATTATATGTATTTATCATAGTTTTTCAGTTTGTTGTAAATTTCCCGGGCTTCATGATATTAGTTTCTTCTCTTGTTGTGCTCTGGCTTGGTCTTGTGTTTCGTAGCTGAATTGTGGTTGTGGCCTGCGGTGCAGCTCTGCCTCTGAGAAATGTTGATATCACCATCACACATGATTGAGTACTTCTGTTGTTTGAGGGGCTTAAACTGAGCTTTGGGGTGCCAACTGGAAATAAGTAATGTTATAATAGTTACTTTTCCTGTGTTTTGCAGCAGCAGCATTTCTGCTACAGCTAGTTTAAAGTGAGCCACCAGATAGTAGCAAGTAGCACTGTTTCTGAACGTTAAACAGATTAAAAATAATTTAAAACCACACACAGTTATGTGGTATTGCTTTATATATTCTTGTATGTCCATGTGAGCGCGTACACACACACAGCACACACACACTGAGCTCTCTTTCTCCCCATTCATTTTTATTTTCTCCTCTCAGCACACTGAATATCGCCTTCACAGCCAGGTGGAGAGGCAGGACTGAACCTCTGAATGAAGTAGCAGCAGCAGCAGCAGAGAGAGAGATGTCCAGCATCTTATTTTTTCCCCCCTATAGTGTTTATTTATTCACGCCCTGAGTGAAAAGGGCCTTACAGAGCAACCTGGGGAGTTTCCATTGTAGCCTGTCAGACTGTTTAGAGCAAAATACAGGAGAGATCTGAAGTCGGACAGAGATAAAAAGATGATGGACTGGGGAGTTATGGGAGAGGACATAAGAGTGAGGGAGTGTAAGAGCAAAAATCACAGAGGGAGAGAGGGATGGAGTGTATTAGAGAGAGTGAGCAGAGTTTCCAGCCAGCCAGTTTTTGTGAATTATGATACACCATATAATGCTTTTTTAAAAACAGGTTTTTACTTTTTCATATGGAAGTTAAAGATAAAACACGATGTCTTGATTGCCACATGGACTTGGCATGAACAACCCACAATGTGTTCTTCAGTGTAGGCGTAGAGCAGCACCAAGGAGTCTTTACGTACCTGCTCGCCGTGACCTTACAGAAATATCTGACACTTCTCCCATGAATGGGGCACTTATTTAGTTTTTGTTACCGTTAGCTCTCACATCGTTGTCTGTACTTTTTGTGCTTGGACATGGACAACATCGGCGTAGACAAATCGGTTCTTTAAAGGAATACTTCTTCCTTACGTTTTTGTCGACGGGCAGGAAATGCAGGATGTGCTTCAGCCCATGTACCCGGTGGAAATACGCAACAAGTCACGTTTTACATCTGTGACATTTTAAAAGTTTGCAAGAAAAGATTTACTTGACATTTTGATGGAGACATTGCAAGGATGAGTTATGGTTAAAAGACATTAGGTAAGTGAAGGCGAGATGCGAGCAGAGGCCGAGGGAGAGAGTGCGAGTGAAGGAGAGAGGCAAAGAGAGTTGTGGGAGTGAGTGTAAGCGAGTGGGAGGCCGAGCAAGAGAGCAGCAGAGAGGGAGATTGCGAGAGCAGGCTACTGTACGGCTATAACTGGCAAACCCAACTTTGCTGTTGGCCAAAGCCTGAATGGTCTCGAGGTATTCCTGCCATTCAGCTGTATTATCTTGCAAGTTTAGCCCGAGTCCGACCCATTCAGAATCTTGGGGGAAATCCTCACCACGGGTCATTTTCATTTTTTTTTAATAATGAAATGGTTGAATTCCTTGCTTTGTCTATGTTCTCCACTGAAGCGTCGTGGCATATCCGCGTCGTATACAATATGGTCAAGATTTCCCGAATGACCGGGGCATCGCAGTTGCCATTCCACACAAGTGATTAACACGGATGAACAACAAAGTACTAAACACAAAAGTAGAACAGATGGCGTCATTTGTATTTATTGTTCATTGTGAAGATATTATTAGCGATCTGTTAATCCTAACATGTGTGCCCATGTCTGTGGCTTTGCCAATGTTAGTTTGATATTTTAACAAGAATTTAAATTTGGCCCGGGAGATCAAGACGTGTTTAGAGAAAGAAGGTAAATGCCACATATATAAAAGAAAAATTGAGAGATGAGACTAAAAGTCAGGTAGATGCATTTGAATTTAGATGTAGGGAGGCAGAGAAAACATCACAGAGATCTGGAAATAAAAATAGAAGATCTGAGTGTGAGAGAAGATGGAGGAGTGAGAGGGAACAGGAGCGAGGTGAATGGTAAAATATGTGATTCTAGGGCAGATAATAGTTTTTTAATCCCAGATAGACGAATATTGGGGATGAAAGGGGGGAAGAGTGACAGCATAAACACAAAAGAGAGGGGGGTACATAGATAGAGATAAAAGGTTTACAGGGGGGTGTAAAAGAGAAGGCCACATCCAGGAAGGAGAAGCCAGAGAGGGAGCCAGAGAGCAAAGGGGTGGGGGGGCTGAGAAACAGATGGGCAGAAGGAGGAGGGGAGAGGTGGATGGGAAAGAGGACGGGGGGCGTTGAAAAGAGGCTGCCAAGAGTTAGTGTTGAAAGTTGGACTTCATTGGGATTCATGGCGGGGTGATGGCCACATCGATCCGCCCCTTCCCCCTGTAGACATATTGCATTTTGGCTTTTTCCTCGAGGTCAGCTCATGTATGGAGCCAAGTTACCCTTTACCGTGTCAGGATGGATTCAAACAAGTCCATCTTCCCAGACAAATAGTTGTGGATGTAATCATTCCTCCGATCCATACTGACGGTTAAGTACAGTAGTGCACCTCTTAAGGTTCTGTGCAAAAATATGTTCTAAAGTTCACCTGAAGCCAAAATGAGGGCTCAGCTGTCTGCGTTAGCCATATTAACGTGGTATCTTCCAAAAGTGTTTCTTCTTCTTAGTTGCCAGATTCCCTCTTTGTGTTTCCTCGCTGAGCTAAAGCAGATGGATGTGTCGCGGTTGTCGCATGTGCTGTAGGTTTTTGGTCAACAAGTCCAGACACAGCTGCCAAGACAAACGTAGCCACTGGATTTGGTGATTTGAACCTCATAAGCTTTGGCTGACCTTAATTGACCTGCATGCATTTTTACATAGAATGCAGTCTGTGGATTTTGTCCCCCATTTCTTAAACTATATAACGAGCCCGTCTAGACCTGCTATAAGATATCTTTGTTGTGATATTGTGCTATATAAATAAAACTAAATTGAACTGAAATTGAAGTAAGAGTACTGCGCTGACTTAGCATTGCACTGAACTCACGGTGGACAGTTTAAATATGATCTTTTTTTTCTTCTCCTTCCTTGTAACAACCTGGTGAAAACATTACCCGGTATGCAACTTGACCGCCGACAGCTTGGTTGGAGATTCAGCGGCTAACGTAGCCTTGAGTCGCTAGCCTCGAGCAGAGACGAGGAGCCGGCTACAGGGGTCTGGTGAGCTCACTTCTTTCCAACTCCACACCCCGAGACTTTTTTCACTTTAACGTAGTAGTCTTCAGCCCCGACCGATGCTGACTCAAGTGACATCACTCGAGGCATTTTGTTTTTATCAGACCACACACATTTGTCATATGCAGTAGTACTACCCAAATCCTCAGCCGAGTTCCCTTTAAGGCAACAACATGCTTCAAGGTGACGTGCTCGTTGGGTCATGAGGCTGTGTGTGGAACTGAACTTGAACTTCACTCAAGCGCTGCTTTTTCATTCTTCGCTGCTACTTCTATTTCCGTCACTTTTTGTGCCAACAACCGAGTGCAACGCCATGACTTCCTTTGAGGACCGAGTCTAAATAAAGTGCGCGCCGCCGTTCCCTTTTGTGCGAATGATCATGCGTCGCGCCGCCCGGTAACGGCAGGTTTTTCGCCCCCCCACCCTTGAGTGTGACCATTTGGAATAAGTTTAAAAACTTTGCCTTTAGGCAGATTCAAATCACATGAACTGGTGAGTTCCAGCATACTCCGGGCGTCTGCGGTGTATTTGCTTCAGGACTGGATCTCTTCACAGCCCGTGTGGAGAAGAGGAGTGATTGCAGCAAACACGTACACTCTTAGCGTACATATGCATTAGGACAGACTTCAAAATGCAGCTAATGTGAGTGTGTTCCTGCGGAGCGATACATTGATGGTATATCTGATACCTTTTGATGTGTTTTACAATGTTGTGGAGCTCGGGTTACTGCATACATACTCGGTGCCAACTTACGCTCACGGTGTGAGTGTATATATAGTTAGCGATGGAAAGAGAAATGGAGAGGGGGAGGGATGGAGAGACAGAAACAGAGAGAGTAAGAGAGTGAGAGGGAGGTACAAGTCAGTATTTCATGGATGGCTGTGTTGCTATGGGAACAAGATGTGGGCTCCCTATTCCCAAAAAATGTGTCCTCCTTCCTTCCTCCCTTCCTTCCCTCTTTCCCTCTCTCTGTCTCTCATCACTTCATTTCTCTCTTCGTCTTCTTCACGCCATCCACAGTATCTACACCTCTCTCTCCTCTTCCCTTTCCCCCCCCTCCGATCACATCCCACCACATGCCTCCTCTCTCTCTCTCAATCTCTCATCCTCTCCTCTGTCATCCATCCTTTCCCCCGCCCACTCATTCACCTCTCTCACTCACTCTCTGTCCATTCTCTTCCGCTACTCTTCTCCACTCTTCACCCAGATTTCCTCTCTGTCCCTCTGTCCTCCCCTCTCTGTCGCTCTCTGTCCATCCCTCCTTTCTCCTGTCTCTATGATCCCTCTGTCTCTTTAACACTCACTTATATTCTATTCTTTTCTCGGTTGTCATGGCAATAGGCTGGGGGCGTGAGGGAGCGAGCGCGAGCAAGCGAGCGGGAGTGGGTGTTTCGGAAGTGACATCTCTTGGGCAGTAACCTTGTTTCCTGTGTGGTGGAGTTGGGGGCGGATTCAAGGCGCTAGCAGCGCAGCAACAGTGACGCCGTGTGGACGCTTTGGGTGAGCAATGGGGAACCCGGGACGTGCCGCGTGAGGGCTGGGTGAATGATCTGATAGGTGAGAACACTCTCTCTCCACCTCTCCCACCCCTCTCTCTGTCACACACATACACACATGTACACACACGCGCACACACACGCCTTTACCCCCACCGTCCACGCTTCTCGTCGAGCGTCTCTCCTTCAGGGCTGAAGTGGATTCATTGTAGTAGGTGAAATTAAAATGGGATCAAAGCATTTGCCTGGATTTCATGCATCAGTTTGACTGTATGGGAAGAGCTCTCTCTCTCTCTCTTTTTTTTTGTGTTGCATATTGATTGCTCTCGGTCTACACACAGGCAACACAAAACCACATTCTCGCATTTGTTTGCATCGTAGTGGCAGCTGGTGAGTGTAGACTTACAAGACATTATGGCTACAGTGATTAGGAAGATCATTTTTACTCCAGAAGCCTGATGTTTCAGCTCCGTTGTAGTGTATTGCACTCAGAGAAGGAGTATAGTGAGTATTGAGAGGTACGTACAGTTCTGAGGGAAGGTGGGTATCAGAGCTTAGGGAAAGGGGATTTATATTTTAACAAGGATAGAAGTCAGTGGGATTTGTGGTTATTCTTTATAGCCATATTAATTAACAGTTTTGGCCACTCGGGGGCAGAATAACTCCACAACCACCTGAAAAACATCAACCCTAATATATTTTCTCCTGATAATGTTGCTATGGCTAATGTGTTAGCTAACAGTTGCCTTATTACACATTCAGCAGCAACATTAGCATTTATCTGGAGTTGTGTTTCTGGCAACCCAATGAATTGAATTGAATTCCAATATTTACTCTCCTTTTAGCTTTGTTTTGGTTGCCACCACAAGGTTCGACAGTAACCATGGTCCTACAGTTTGTGGCCACCAAATACTTACCACCATGTTTTATCCCAATACTGGATATACTTTGCCTTCACCAAAGCAACGTTACAGTTCCAAAAACATCCCAAATCCGAAAACTAAGAAACTAAGACACGTGTGAGAGATTATATGTACTTCTGCATATTCTCTCACCATCTCAATATGTTTACAAATAACTTCGAGTTTTCAATTTAAACAAATTATTATAAAAATGTGTTTTGTTTTCATTCTGTGAATGTCTTTTCATTTATTGAAGTGTCACAGTTCCACACAGCTGTATTAAGTTGCTTTAAATTGCCTTTGCTGTATTGTTTTTACATAACGTTACATTTGAGCCACCAAAAAGGTATTTTAGCCACCAAATTTACCGGCTTGGTGGCCTGTGGGACCGGTGCTAAAAATCTTAGCATCTGTGCCAGTCTTTTTAGCTGCTAAATGCTCCACTGTGTTCACCAGCTACTTGTTAACTATGTTTGCCTGCCATTTGGTGCTGAGCAGGGTGTTTACAGTAGGTTAATCAGAGCATTTGTTTTCTGGAAACGGCTGCCTGCTGCCGCTGGAAATGAGGTCAATGAGAGCGGAATTTGCAGGCCGTAAAAACCAAAACAATGAGGCTAAAAGTAGAGAAACAACATTAAATGCAGTTTCTCTGCCAATGTCAGAGTTCAGCATTTCATGTTATCTTACATATAATTATTTCAGTTACTTTTACAGATTTAAAGATTGGGGGGGTAAAGAGAGCACTGGTATCTGTCTGATTTGTAATAGTTATCGGACGATACCCTGAGTTGAGGTATTGGAATCGGTATCAGAGAGAGAAAACGTTGGACGGGTGCAGACATTAAAACAATATAAGACAATATAAGTCATTAAATCTAAGTCAGCATGCAGCTCTGCAGACACTCTGTGTTTGGCATGCTTAAGGTTAATCTTACAGAACACAGAGTAAAAAGCATGCATAATAAAAGTAAAAAAGCATTTTTAACACTCAATCCAAATGTTTGCCAAAAAGATTGTCTTCACATTCTCTGGTTCTCTCTGACAGTTTTCTTCTAGTTTTCAGAAAGAACTAAATGTCATTGCCACTTGACACTACAATCCACAGCCATTGGGACAGGAGACTGTACAGTACTGTCAGTGGTCAGACTGCCTGTTTAAGTGCAAGTGTACTCCCTGTCAGCAAGTTGTTCCTTCTTACAGCACAGTTGAAAAAGATGTGAGGACACGTCTATCCTCAGGTCTGGGTTAAGATGAAGAAGAGCAGTGTCATTCTGTTTCTGCTGTGGATCATCCCACTCTAATGCCACTTTATAATCGGGACAGCCATGTTCTGCAGTTCGAGAAGTCTACAATCTGTACGATACTCCACGGAGTATTACACACCAGTAGAACATTTCAGTTTAGAAGGAAGAGGACAAAAAGAGCCAGAATAACATCCTAAAATACAGACTAAAAACAAGCTAACGACAAACAAAGCAAATTTGCTGATTGACTACGGCCTACAGCAGATGCATATACCAAATGCGTGTCCCACAAGTATGTTTTAGTGTGTCATCATTAATTTAGTTTATAGTAGATTATGGTTTGTTGCTGTGTAATAAAAGCAGACCGACAAACAGCAAAGTCTTATGCAAACTGTCATCACAAATAGTCAAGCAACAATTGTAGTTACAGGTGTTTAAGCATCAAATGAATGTGTCAAAGTCCACATTATACCCCGTATAATTACAAAAAACAAACTAGCCTTTATAATGTGTTCATTAAAATGACATTAAGTAATCAGCTGTAACTGCAGCAACACGGATACGACTTATCTCCTACTCAGGTCTGACACCGCCTCCGACTGCACCAGTGCCCCTGAGTGATGGTGGCCTGTAATTGGCGCAAATAAAAGTTACATTTTCCCAGCAGAAATCCCTAATTAACACAGAGATCCAACAGGAACGTGTTGTGTAGTGGTAGCGCCGTTGCTGTCACTTTCATAGCTGAACAATTGGCCGCTGGTTGATTGCTCGTAACGCCGCACAGTGCTTCTTCATCTGTCAGCTGTTTGGAGGGGAGTTTGTGGTGGGAGGTGGTGAGATTGTGAGCGCTTGAAATTGCGCTGGTTGGATATTGAATTCTGAAAGCCCGAAGTCTCACCACCCCGCGAGGTAATCACTGAGTAATTAGTATTGATCAACAAACCTATAATCCCCCCCACCGATATATTTAGGTAATTTGTACTATGGAGCAGAAAAATTATACTGATTACCTTTTAATGAAGCAAAGCCTGATTTCTGTAGATTATTATTATTTGTCGTGCTGCATGCTCATGCCAATCCGCTGCCATGGCCAATACTAATGTAAGTCTAATGAGTTCCTGCTTTGCCGCATATAGCAGAAGTTGAGGGCATGACCAATGTGCTTGTTCAGCGAGAAGCCTCGTACTCCTGGGCCCCCGTGACCCCGCTGCTGACACTTGGACACTTGACATCCCCCTTGACTCAGCACTGACAGCAGCCTACTCTACTGCACATATGCACCACTCTGACTCACAGCTTGTCAAAGCGCAGCACTGCATCTAGTCTCGTTGGCATCCGCATCTTTATTCCTGGCAAAGTAACATCTGCGTCCCGTTAGTATATTTTCCAGTGATCCGTTTGACGGCAGAAATATGTGATACTGGTGCAGCCGAGGTCACAGTAATGACACGTGCGCGTCTGTGTGGCGCTTCCTTGCCTAGAATGTAAGATGCTTTAGCTCGCCATGCTTGCAGGAGTACATTATCTGCCCCGGGCGGCCCGGGGATATTGCAAGCTTTATTTTTAGCTGTTTTGGAGCTCAGCGATGTGTATAAATCAACATTAGGCCTGTCGGGTTCCAGTAATGACAACGTTGACTGAGGCTGACCAGTCATCAGATTGGTGCAAGGCACTCTTCTTTGTAAACTGCTAAGGATGGCAGAAAAAGGAAAAGAGCCCTCAGAGAGGGGAGGAGAGAGAGGAACAAAGGCAGAGCTAGGGAAATATAGAGAGCAGACCGCAGAGAGTGAATGAAAGACAGAGTGAGGTAGAGGAAGATGAGCAGAGAAAAGAGGCATCTCAGCACTTCTCCTTGTGCCAAATCGTTACAGTGTATGTACGGGCGGACAGACAGAAGAATGAGTCTGCTCATTGAAATTCTGTCCACTGCGCTTCACAGGTCCTTAATAGGCAGCCTCGGGGGTGGAGAGGTAGGCCTACAGTAGAGTAGCGCAGATTGGACTGCGGATGACTCACGCTGCTATCCTCCAGTGAATATCTCGGCATCATGACTTTGCTCTGCACAGTTGCGAAGTTTGGATTCAAGGACTTGGGTGCTTTTTTTTGGGGGGGGGGGGCACATGGTGCTTTATCTCTTCGAAGCCCTGTGATAATGACCAATGCCTTGTAGTGCACTTACTCAGCATCCATCACACCTGCTTTCACAGCTTGGCTTTGAGTCGACACACCCATCCAGAATGACGAACAATGCATGAAAAGAGTGGAATAAGTCCAAACTGATTGATCAGCGTAACTGCCTGTCCCCGCTGAATGATAAACTATGTGGAGATGCTAACAACTAGAAAATGATTGAAGTTTGTTTGGTGAAACTTATAACTTGTACAATTTCCCTTTCGCTTTGAAGCTAAAATGACCAAACAACCTGCTGTGCAACATAACAGCTCAGAGCATATTAATGTAGTGTAAAGTCAGCTGTTAATTCACGGTCGTGAAAAAGGTTTGGATGACATGGATCGACAGTATATCACACGATGCTCCACAAAGTGTATTTCCTGATGTGTTTAGTCTTACTTTCACCAGCTAGATGTGTCCAACTATAGAGAGCCTCTATTACAACAAGCCATTGGACTTTATTGTGTTTTTATTGCAGAGTTAGAGTATTTAAATCATCAAATAAGATCAGAATCTGCCGGTGTTTGCTTCCTTAAGCCTCACTTGGACTTTCAGAGGGATGAAAGAAACACTACTCATTTATTTATATAGAAAGGGCAAACCTGACACTTAGATAAAATACTGTGGGCTTTTAAAGTGTTAATCCATAAAAACAACTGCGTAAGAGAGGGTGGGAATTTGAACTGCGACGATTAATAAATTATTCGATTGAAGGACAATTAATCTGCAACTACTTTGATAATCGATTCACAGTTTAAGTAATTTTTCATGTAAAAATGCCCCAAATTTGAATCTATTTCGTGGTCTTACATTTTAGCAAACTGACTAACTTGCCATTTTGGACATTTGCTGACGTCACTTTGTGAGCTAGAATAACGTGACGGACATTTATCTGATGTTTTATAGACCAAACTACCAAACAATCAATTCATCTAGAAAACAAAAGGGAGATTAATTGATAATGAAAATTATAATTAGTTGCAGTCCTAGAAAGCCCTGGGATTAAACTGTCCTACAGGGAGGAAGAAATCAAATACGATAAAAATCAATCAGCCAGCTGTCAAACATTCCCTAAATGAATTATGTACTTGGCGGTGGCTTACAGAGATCTGTCATCCCACATGCTTCAGTCTTTCTCACTCGAACATCCCTTTCGCTTTCTTTCTACTCCTCATGGCGCTTGCGTTTTTAAATATTGTGCAGACACAAAGGCTCAGCAGAGGCTATCGTGACCCTTTAACGCAGCCCCGCCACAGTGGCCCACATCCATGCCCTCGAGTCTCTGTCCACTCAAATTATTCATATTACGTGATATTATTTTTTCCCCCCAATATATAATATTATAAAAAATATTATAATATGCTGTATCTGTATATGTGCAACTTTTGTGGTGACTGGACAAAATGGTAGGCGAGTCCCAGATCAGAAAGAGCCCAGATCTTTTTAGAGTTTTTGTCTGATTGAAGCGTGTGGCCACATATGGGTCAGTGTATGAAGGAATTGTTTTCTCATGAACCTGCTCGCCACGCTTCACTCCTTTCCATTCCTTGTATCGCCCATATTAATTAGCTCGGCTTGTTTAGTAGCTCATCTATATTTCAGAAGCCCGATTCATAATTCAAACAGGAACTCGAAAGATCAACTGACTTGTTATTTTGCCCACAATCAGACAATTGCCTGCCGTGCTTCCCCGCTCTGGCTCGGGACGGCGAAGCACTGTAGCCGTCAACTTGTCTCCTGTCAGGAGAGGGGAAGACTCTGAGAAGTGATGGCGCAGGAGCATAATCGGTTATGACATGCCGTAGTGTTGCAACGTGGGCCACAGGTGACTGTTTGTGGCTTATTTTCAGCAGGAGAGAGTGCAGAGCAACAGTCAGTCACCTTGTCAAATACAAGTACAAAAGGTCAGTCGTCACTTTCAGAGATTCAACTGGAGGCTATGGCTTGGATCTGCTATTGTGGAGTACGTGTGTACCCTCTCTGCCTGTCTGCGAGTGTGTGTGATTGTGTGAATATGTTTGTGTGTGTTTTCCGGCCTTGTAGTGCAGCCTGCAGATGTTGTAAGTTTTTTGTTGATGCAGGAGCTGTGAGCCACCAGGGGAATGTTAACTTTGATGGATTCACACACTGCAGACGTCTTTCTCAACTTGTTTACCCCAGGATTTATTTTTATAAAAATCCCATTTACCTTATTGTTTTATCTTAAATGCTGTAAGATCACTTGTTTTCAGTGCAGATGAGTTGACGAATCTCCCTGTCTGTGGTGATTTGCCTTATAGGGAGACATTGTCATCTTTTTATTTTGGATATCAAGCAGTTTTAAACAAGTACAATTGATTCAGCCTGTTGGCAATGTTTGAAGACCGTGTATTGGTTTACTTGTTCCCAGCTATGTTTCACTGGACTGTTTCTAAGCGAGCTGAGAGTCTGAATTCCAGCATCAGGCAGGATGAAGTGTGAGAAGCGCCTCAAGACGTTTGCTTTTGTATTTGTAGCTGAAAACTATAAAATGCTTAGTGAGGTAATCTGAAGCATGTGAGCTATGCTGCTGTTTCCTTTCGCTTCATGGAAAAGCAAAGGAAAACGTCTAAAGCTTAAACAGGTATAACATATATGAAGTCTTAAGAGGAGAAGAGAGGAAATGCAAGGTCAATATTATATTGAGCAATAGATGCATCAAGAGAAGCAGTTTGGATTTTGAACAAGTCAAAGAGAAAGAGATGGAGCAGAAACATGGAAACATCTTTATAATGCATTTTCAGAGGATTGTAACCTATGGAAAAGTGTTACACGTTAGCATGAATTACGTTTTATGGAAATAACTGATAAAAGCTTGGATGGATTATACTGACAGCATGGACACAGTGTTACTCTGTGCCTATGGTGCACGTCCTTAAATTAAAACACAAGTTAAAACAGTGCAATAAGGCTGGAAACTTAACAGCAAAGAAAGAAGAGACAAAGTGCCTCATTTACCAAAGGTCCTTAGCACCACATTTTTCACTTAAGACGAAGTAAAACAGCTACCTGGGAAACAAAATCCATATTAATGTCTCCGATACTGTGTGATCAATTTCTTAAATTATCCGAGGCACAGAGCCCTCATATCATTTTAAATATTTTCCCCCACATCTTCTAAAATGATCCCCCGGAATCAGGGATAACATCAGAGATAATTCTTACCCCCTCCGAGGAGATTATGCTTTAGTTCCTCTGTCTGTCTGTCAGCAGGATATCTCAGGAACCTCGGAACAGCGTTCTGTTATATTTAGTGGACAGGACAGCCTCGGGCCGAGGAACTGATGATTAGATTTTGGTGGTGAGCTGGATCCAGGACTGGTTCAATAAGACAATTATGATTTTCAGCTGTGACTATGAAACTAACAGAGATAGAGACTTGCTTTCGAATCCAAAGGGTGTGTTTTCAGAGTCACTATCGAGTATCTTCTTACAACTCAAACAGTGAAGAATGTGTGGGATGGGAGCTGTACCCTTTTTTTTAAATTTAATTTTGGCGTGTTTCCAAATATCTCTTTGCTTTTCTCAGCCTGGTGGCGCTTTACATTTGTCTCAGAACCCACGTTTTAGTCACAAGAACCGCCTTGTTTTTTTTTTGTTTTCCTTTTTGTCCCGTAGAGGTTAGGAAAACAAGGGCAGGAGAAAAGCAAAGGCATTTCCTCTGCACCAGAGCATTATAGGGAAGTATGGAAAGTGAATATGAAGTGTATTAAGCCTTGTAGGTGTGGGTGAAAGAAAAGTAAAATGGCAAGAAAAAAAAAGCAAATATTGATTGGCTACATTTTGTGGATGCAGGACTCATTTGTGTTATTGTTTCACTCTTTAATTGTGATTTAAATTTTTTGCCTGTTTTTAGAAGGAATAGTTCAATAGTTCGAGATCAATACCACTCACATTTAGAAGCTGTTAGCTTAGCTTAGCATAAAGACTGGAGACAGGGGGAACCAGCTAGCCTGGCTCTGTCCAAAGGTAAATAAATTGCTTACCAGCACCCCTGAAGCTTAATTTATATTTTGTTAAATGCAAAGAAAAACTAAACGTAAAAACGGCAAGTTGTGGTTTCCAGCTATGTGCTGGACTACGTTGGCCAGGCTAGCTGTTTTCCCTTGTTTCCAGGCTAAGCTAGACTAACAGTTGCTGACTGTAGCTTCATATTTAAGGGACAGGTATGACAGTGGCATCAATCTCCTCATCTAACTCTTGCTTATTGCTTTGTTTATTTAATGCTGTATTATTTTAAGGCCTCTTCGGTCCTGTCATTGTGTTCATCTTCTTGCCTTTGGAAAACAACATTATGCAGCCTGCTCAACAAGCGCCCTTTAAATACAGTGAATCAGGTACTGTTTCTATCATTGTCCTACATAACTTTATTATAACTAATATCTCATGACCTCTTTCAGGCAGACCTATCAAACACACTCTAATGACACCTGACACTGATGTTATGAGGACAGATGTGTCACAGCATCGCAGCCTGTCTATCGTTGATCCTAACATACCTTGTCTTTCCTCCCTCTCTCTCCTCTTCTTCCCTCCTTCTCCCACACGTCTCTCCTCCTTCTCTCCTGTCCAGATGCAAGGTGTGCCGTCCCCCCCTCCTACCATCATCACCATCATCGCACCCACGCCCACTCCTTCCACGCTCCCTCCTACGACCGTCCCGCCCACGACCGTCCCACCTACGACCGTCCCTCCTTCGACCGTCCCGCCTACAACCGTCCCTCCTTCGACCGTCCCGCCTACAACCACCCCCAGCACGAGCGCCCCATCTACGACCGCCCCTCAGACCGTCCACCCAACGATCGCTGGAACCCCGGCCTCTGTGTGAGCTCCGGAAATCAGCTCTACATGTTGGACCAGGAGGAGGTATTGTACTCCACACACCAGGAATACACTGATACTGATGCTGGTTTTGCACAGATGGGCTGGAACTGGTTGCTTTAATATTAGATCATCACAAAACTTCAAAGGGACATTTATCATGTGAGTTTAACCAGAAAATCAAAAGTTAAACAACATTTATTATAGAAGTGTGTCAAAGGAAATTTGAAAAATATAAAATATAAATGTATATAATATAATATTATATAAATATAATATCCTCTCACATGATGCAATGTAGGCATTAGATACACAAAGCATACCCGTTCACCTGTATTATACAGTACATGCAACACAACATATCGAATTATGGCACATTCACATCACCTTTTACAGGAGGCTTAACGCATTTACAGCTAAAGCACTTTGAGTTGCATTTCATGTATGAAGGGTGCTATTTAAATAAAGTTTATTATTATTATAACTAGGTTTGGGTTCTGATTACGATTTGGTTCCAGGTTTGTAATTAACCCAGATTCAACAAGTCTGTAGATTTACTTAAACCTGCATTTAGCTCCTTAATGCTCCTTGATTTTAGCAAAAAAGCAAATATAACACAAACTCAAGTTTAAATTGTTGCAATATCATTAATATGCAATAGTAATTTGTAATGTAATTCTTGGAAGTTAAACCTAAATAGACTGGAAAAGGGTTCTTCAAATGATTCTCGATAAGCGAATTTGATGCTGGATTCAGATTTCCCAAACTCTGGTGGTTGAACATCACATAGAAATGTTTACCACAGAAATATTTCACAAAATCCTTCCTTGTGTGTTTTGGGGTAAAGGTTTGACAATGTTGACAGCATGGCCGGTTATAAGTTAGTTTCACAGTCTTTGTGCTACTTAAAGGACCCTACTTTTCAGCTAATATCTGTTAAAAATGAGGTCAGAGAGAAACTGTATCCTCAGTCGATACGAGAAGCTCCAGCTTCCCAGGATCGCGGCCGCTTCTGGCTCACATTTAGGAGTTCACTTTAAAGGGCAGTAGTTAATTCTGTGGGAAGTGCAGTTTGAGGGGGTCAACACACCTGATTAATTACCTAAATGATCAGGTTCACCGGCGATCGCATGGATTTCTGGCATGTCTGAAATTCTGCAGTGTGTGTCACGCCGGTGAGGGAGAGTGGCAACAAGGGAAGGACCCAAATGCAGACAGATTTATTGATAATTGAAGGCTTACAGGCAGTGACCGGACATGTAGACAGGCAGGAGAGAGACAGGTTTAGGGTCTGGCTTGCAAGCAAAGACATGATGTACATGGCAACTTTGATGAACTGGCAAGGAGCGAGTGGAAAAGGGCTGGTTATGTACTGTAGAGCTGACACGTAAAAGTAGAAACATGGGATCAGGTAGGCGGGGAAGGTCAGGTGAAAGGGGTTATTGACGGGCAGGAGGGAGTGGCAGAATGTGGGAGTGAGGAAAATGACGGAGGGCTTCTACTTCTTCTAGTTTTATGTGGGTTGGCAGTCAGCTTATAGCTTCGGGTGCATTACTGCCACTCATCTGGTGAACAGGAAGAGAATGGTACTGGAAGGGTTTGAGGAAGTGGTAGTGTGGCTGCAGGGAGAGACAGAGAAGCAAAATGTGACAGTTTGAGCATCAAAGTTGCAGGTTCTTGACCTGGTTGAGAAACGCAGATGAAAACCTCATCAATAAAGAGCAGACCAGACAACAGTGTCTGCCCAGCTTAAGGAATTAAAAAAGTATATCAACCTGTATAAAGGCAATACAGAGTTATAAATGCAAAGCACATCAGCAGTTCTTTAAAGGATATTTAAGGATATTTAAGCCTGTTATATGTTATTCTTCTGTGCAATGGACCTCCATTGTTGTCCAAAAACTATTACCACCGTTGCGCTGGGTGACATGTTACTTCATTACCAACATGGGCACTGTAGTTTATTTAGAATCATTCCCACATACACTGTCCTAGTGCCATAAATACTCACTACTAGAGCACCCCATGTGTATTAATACGCAGCTGAAAACAGTGCACTATTTACTCTTCTTTTAGCAATGTTTGCTAAAAACTACAGTGCCCAGCTGTTTTAGGGCCTTTTTTAAAAATGAACCTATTTATTTGCTACCCATTTTCTTTAGATTTATGTCTATAATAAGCTTGGTGCTGGGCTCCAAAAACAGGGTCAGGAAGTCGGAAACTGTTGAGAGTCAGACTTTGAACGCATTAGAAAGGCTTTGGCGCTTTTGGTCTTATCATAGGATTTGTTGACAATTAGAAATAATAAAGAATAACGCCAGCCTTCTTAAATCATGCACAAGCGTAAATCCAGAATGTTTGCCTTTCCAGTCGCCTGGCTTAGTTTTTGACTTTATTGGCATTGTCACCCAGAACCTGTGTGACCCATGTCTTAGTAGCAGAGTACAGAGAGCATCTCCAACCAGGGGGAATGTGGTGTTTCTGTGTTTTACAATACTCCACTGTGCAAATGGTTGTGTTAATTAGTTATTAATTTAAAAACCATTAGGTATATCTGGTTTAAAGTGCTTTACGGTCCCATAATAGTTTTCTATAAATATAACTTAATGCTTACTTGCTTACTTAATTACTGGATACAACATTAACGTGCCAGTTTGAGTCAGATGTATATGAAGCTGAAAATGTTTTAAATGAAGGCAGAATTCTCTTCTCAGCACATTTAGCAGGAGTTCTGTTTGTCGGTTGATTTAACACCTTCGTCGCTGGAGAGCTTCACAGCGACACCACGATCGTCTGCTGTTAAACCAGCAGAATATACTTGTTGAGGAATGAGGGGGAGCTCTTTCTCAATTATTTTCACTCTGTGTTTCCCCAGTTGATTTTCGGACTACTTGACATTGACAGCGTGGTACGACAGTCTTTTTTTTCTTTCCTTTCTGTCCCCAAGGTTATGTATTGATGGCACCAAACACATATAGCGCACGAATGAACCTGCAGCTGGCTGTGAGTAAAGTCTCCTCTTGCTCTGTAGGCCAGGAGATGGTACTGTTCTTCAACTATTCTACCTCTGCTTTGCAGCAAAACTCTTTCTACACACGAAATTACACAGTTTATAAGCCAAGACTGATTCATAACACCACTTACAACACCGCCATAAATAGATCGGAACCAAGTAAAATCCATAGGTCGCCTCCCCAAACTTAGCAGCTTTGTTATTAGGCCATATATATCTGCTGATATACTGTATTTTTTTAATTGCACTAAAGCCCTAAACTCTGACAAATCAGCACTTTACGGAAGTAGTGGAGTAGTTGCATGCCTGTGCGTTTGGCATTACAGTTTTTCTGGTGTTTTTATTATTGCTTTTTTTCTTTCTTTTATCGCACTTTGTTGTTATCTGCCTCACTGTGTGATGTATTTTATGTACTCTCTTTATTACACTGTAAGCCCTGCACTCTGTACGAATCTTTACGTGGCCAGTCAAAGCATACCAGTGGCGACTTCGCTGTAGTGTGTGTGTGTGTGTGTGTGTGTGTGTGTGTGTGTGTGTGTGTGTGTGTGTACGGCTGCCAAAAGTATTTCAGCTTGTCATCGCTGAGAGGAATAGTGATCCCGATAAGAGACCTGCACTGCTCTGGAGGGATTGAATGGAGAGCCCAGTTCAATTAATCAGAGCCATATCCATGTCTAATTGTGCCAATAAGGCAGCAGTTGCGAATGGTTTGGAGGCAGGACTGATGTGCTGATGGCCGTCACCTCGGCGACTGCGAAGGGCGTTAAATATTCATGCCTGTCACTCACCTCATGCGGAGCGGGCGTCTCTCTCTCTCCCTCTATTTTTCACGCACATACACACATACACACACTCGTCCATCAATTTATCTCCCACTTGTTTTAGATGGCTTCAGCGGCTCCACAAAAAGCAGTCATACTGTATGTTACCCACGGAGGAGATACAGAGGACCAGTGGACTCTGAACCTCTCCCCGCTCTTTCTCCTCACCGGCGTTGCTGCTTCCCGCACATTTTCATATCAGCCGATCTTAAACACACACCTTTCACCTGATCTGATTTTCTGTTTGCTTACATGCCTGGCGTCTGAGCTCTGCATCGCCTGTCCGACCTCGCGCGCTCTCTTGTATCGCTAGTCTCCTCCCCGGCCCAGTCCCGGTTTTAATGCCCTCCATCGATGCACCACTCTTACTCTGTCTCTCTGTTGCCTCCTATCTCTCTCCTCTTTTTTATCTAATCAGTCTGTTGTTCCATCTCTTCTACCCAGCCCAATCTTCCACTGTCTGCCTATCTCCCTCCCTCCCACCTTCTGTCTGTCTCCATATTCATTGCTACCACACTTCCTCTCTCTTCCTCCCTCTCCATCGTTTTTTTACCCTCCCTCCCTCTTTTCTGCCCTCACCCTTTCGCCCTTTCACCTCATCCACTCTCCTGCCTCCACCCTTCCTCTCTCCCGCTCTCTGGTGTGACTGGCAGGTGTCTCTGGCTCTCCCACAGGCCACCTGTCTTTGTCCTCCTCACAGCTCCATTCACATTCTGCTTGCTGTGTATTTTTTTGTTTTGTTTTATGAATGACGGCCATCAGAAAGACGCAGGAGAGACGTCCTCCCGCAGAGCCCGAAGTATCGCTTCGGGGAACAAGACTCCTCTGGTGTGTCTGAAACGTGTCACTATGGAAATTTGTGTTAATCGTACGCATGTGTAGCTCTTGACTCCTGGTGTGTTTGGTTAATTGAACCGTTTCCTATTGGAGTGGAGGCACTTCATAAGGTTAGAATGGCATCTTTTGACTCTGTGTATCCAGGGTTCAAAACATGCCTGTGAAATGAAAATGACGAGGCAATCCATGCCTCCTGTAATGACGGTGTGTCACGCCCCGGTGTTATTGGAGGAGTGGAAGGACCCAATTGCAGACAGCCAGTATGTAACACAGGTTTTAATGAAGGAACAAATGAGTCGCAGAATATCCAAACATGTAACTAACA
>JAVQJF010062500.1:0-14893 GCA_036023855.1 Gadopsis marmoratus | reverse complement strand
ACTTCCGCTGCAAAGACCGTCGGAGCTGCGTTTCAGGGAGTCTGGTTTGTGACGGTCGCTCTCATTGCCAAGATGGTTCAGATGAGGTTGACTGTCCGAGCGTTACTCCTCCTGCAGCTGAAGCAAACACCCTGAAGTGTCGCATGGGCTCAATGCCATGTAATGACGGCACAGAATGTGTTTTATACAGCCACGTGTGTGATGGAGAGATCGACTGTAAGGATGGATCTGACGAACAGGGATGCGCAGAAAGCTGCAAACAAGGTTGTTTCACTTTTGATTTAAATCTGATGCAACCTGTTGTAATTGTGGCATAAAGGCAATGTAACCAGTTATATAGACACTTATTTTTGGCTGTATCCTATTTACTGAGGAAATGGTTAAATAACTAAACTAATAAAAATCAAAGGAGAGAAACTACCTAACATTCTACAGTATACTGTAAATTAGAGCTTTGAATATTGGCTGTTATGCTTTCATTCAAATTGTCACTTTTTTTTATTTGCGCTCCACCCCAGGTGAGTTTCAGTGCTCCCACGGAAACATGTGCATCCCTGAGGTTCAGGTGTGTGATGGGAAGTCGCAGTGTCGAGACCAGTCTGATGAACTGGACTGCAGGGAATCAACCAAGAGCTGCGAGCATCGCTGCGCCGACGGCAAGCGCTGCATCCCAAAGAAATTCCTCTGCGATGGGGAGAGAGACTGTGTGGATGGCACTGATGAGGTGGATTGCGGTAAGTTTTCAGATCCAGTTTTCTAGTATTCATTCACTGGTGATGAGCTAATGCATAATTCCTGTCACCAATAAAAGTTTTGAAAGCTGCAGTATGTGTAGAATAAATTGAGTACAAACAAGTATTTCACTTTTACCTGGCCATGTTCCTTAAGTCGCAGCATTCACCGGCAGGACTGTTGGCTAGAGTTTGACCCATAATTTTTCTTTCCAGACCCTCTTAATGCTGCAACAGGGGCTCCTGTTATCACCTCAGCATCAACTTGCATCACTCCTTCAGTTCTCTGTCCAGGTTCATCACAGTGTATCTCTCAAAATCAGCTGTGTGACGGACAAAAAGACTGCCCTGATGGATTTGACGAAAACAACTGTGTGTTCCAGTGTAAAAACCCAGGTATGTCGGAGTCCAGCGGCTACCATGAGGCAAAGGTAATAAATAAATGTTTTCGTATTCGGCAAACTAATGGTAGCATGGACTTGCTGTGGGAGTTTCAAATAAAAATCAGAACTCTTCTTTCAATACTTTGTCACGGAAGATACTGCTCTGTGGACCTCTTTATAAAATCCCATGTAAAGCATTTCAGAGTTCCTATAGTCGCAGTACCTCCTCTGGTATATGAATTTCTTTGTCGTCTTGCACAGATGACTTCATGTGCAGCGACCGGAGGGCATGCATCCCCAGGATGAAAGTGTGCGATGGTCGTGCCCATTGTCCTGATGGCTCAGATGAGAAGCAGTGTGCATCAGCAGATGCTACTCCCTGTAAGCCAACAAGACAAATGCTGTAACAATGTGTAAAAGCAGTAGATGCATAGCAATATTTTATTATTCCCAGTCACAGAAGTTGTACTTCTTGCTAGGCACTTATCTTTCATACATCATGTGCTTGCTGTGTAAAAACATAGCATGCTTTAGTAACTATGCACTACAAAACATAGTTCCCATGACAACCAACTTACACACCCTAACAAGTCCTCAACACCACCATAGCAACCCCTAATATCATAGCACCAGAGTCAAACCAAGCAAGCGCCCAGTACACCATGGCATACCTTGCCAAATGCTCAGAATGCCATAGCAACCGCCTAGTAACAAACAATAACCAAACTCTATCAACACTCTAGCGGTCATCATAGCAAACGCCTAGAAGCACACTACCGACCATTTAGCTGCACCTCAGCAAAAGATTAAGTCCAACCGAATGACTCAATTCTACTCAGCTAGCAAGCTCACATAGGTTCTTGCATAATTTGTTAACCAAATAAAACTGTCCCTGACTTGACTGCTTGCTTGCCCAGCTCTCAAACTAAGCTGGGTGACTTTTTCTTCTTTAACTTACTAAACCATGATTTTCTCTCTGCCAAGCCTCCAATGTGGTCGATGCCAGATCATCCCCACTGACGTGCCGCAAAGGATTCAAACCATGTAAAGATGGCTTGGAGTGTGTGATGTACCGACACGTGTGCGACGGCGAGGAGGACTGCCAGGATGGATCAGACGAAGATGAATGTGCTGCTCAGTGCAAAGACGGTTTGTTTTGTGCATTGAGCTGGTAAAAAGCATGCATTGTCACTCATGTTTAGTAATAAGGACTTTCGTGCATTAATCCGTTTCCACTAATGTCGAAGAGACATTATGAACTTCATAGTTTATTTCTGTGGTGGTTCAGTGTACAGCATTAAATGTATTTTAATTTTTTTTCGGGTGGGGTCTGTTGAAGATTTGAGTTTCAGGCATCTCTGTATGGATCCAAAGCTAGAGTGTTAATTTATGAACTGGATAGTTTGTTACATCCGTCAGTGATAAATTACAATGGCTGCTCTACATGCAATGTCTTATCTTTGAGGAGTCTCTTTCTCTTCCCCAGATGAGTTCCTGTGTGCTCATGGGAATAGATGCATCCCAACAGAGCAGGTGTGTGATGGGCAGAACGACTGTCGAGACCTATCCGATGAAATGGACTGTTCACGTTTGTTCGAGGGTTGCCATCAGTTCTGTGATAACAACACTCGCTGTATACCAGAGACCTTCCTGTGTGATGGTGAGAGAGACTGTGGTGATGGCTCAGATGAAGAAAAGTGTGGTAGGTGATATCCAATATGCATGTGTGTGTATCTCTCTCTCGCAAATAAACAATCGTATGTTAAATGTTGGGTTGATGGGTTTCATCATTTTACGATGTCATGTACATTTGTTTTCTTCTCCACAGGTTCGGTGGCCTGTGCGATTAACCAGTATCGTTGTGCTAGTGGTCAGTGTGTGTCTGAGGCTCTGAGATGTGATGGATATGCGGACTGTGGCGACCGCTCTGATGAGGTGGACTGCACAAGACCCCCACGCTGTCCGACACAGCTCCGATGCCCGAATAGCCACGAGTGCCTGCAGAAAGAGTGGCTTTGTGATGGCGAGGACGACTGCAAAGACGGGTCGGATGAGAAGGTAAGGAACTACAGTTTGGAGTGAGGCGACGTAAATCTGAGCAACAATTGATTCTCTTGCTTCCTGATTTAGCATTTTGTGATGATGCATACTGGACCTTTGGTTGTCAAACTAGAGGATGAAGCAGTGGTTGAAACGTGGTCTCATTTGTATCCAGAACTGCGCATCACCACCAGCAAAGTGCAGGGATTACCAGTGGCAGTGTGGATACAGCAGTCAGTGCATCCCTCTGTCCTGGAGGTGTGACGGGAAGAAGGACTGTCACAACGGCATGGACGAATACAAATGTGAGCATGTTTGTTCTCAAATATTCAAAGCTGCTCGACTCGTGACTCAGTTTTGTTCTCGGCGTTAGGCACTTTTGTTGTCATTCATCACTGGGTGCATTCAGAATTATTTGTATAATTAATTATACAAGGATAATTGAATAATTTTTAAAATGACGAATGTAGATTCCAAATCTGCCATTTATGATACAAGTTCAAATGAGTCGAAATGCTGTCCAATAAAGGGAAATTTATTTAAACCACTGTAGAGGACCTCTGAAGCACAATGAATCGGTGCATCTGCTTTCACAGGCAGCCAGAGAACATGCCCCACTCACCTTTACCAGTGTGGCAGCGGTGAGTGTTTGGACCCCCGCCTGGTGTGCAACAGCTTGACCAACTGTGCCGACAGTTCAGATGAGGGTGTGGGATGCGTGCAACGCAACTGCTCCAGCCCATCAGCTCCTCAATGTGACCATCACTGTGTGAGCACTCCAAATGGACCGGTCAGTCAGAGTTCACTCTGATCTATTTATAAATAGATGATTTTTCATTATATAAAAAAGATTTTAAGTATTTGCATATGACTGTGCACCAAGCTCATCCCTGCTTGCCTTGAAAATGCCTGCCCCTGTCATTTTGGCAGAGGTGTTACTGTGCGGCAGGTTTCGAGTTACACTCCAGGTCTATGTCCTGTGTGGACACTGACGAGTGCAATGGAATGCCACATGGCGAATGCAAACACACCTGCCTGAACACCCGTGGATCCTACATCTGTCATTGCTACCCTGGCTTCTACCTGGAGCCAGACAACAAAAGCTGCAAGACCAAAGGTACTGTAGATCTGGACGCAATCTCTGCTTGCATTCCAAGCGCCATGTAACTGTTGGTGGTTACTGTGCTCAATTACATAATTGTCGGTATAACTCTTTCCAAACAACTCTGCTATCAGAATGTTCACTATGATGTACTACCTATCTCCAGCAAGTTCAAAGTTTAGTCATAGCATATTAAAATAGGCTAAATCCTATGGCTCCTACATGGTGGTAATCTAACAATGTACAGTACGAGTGCCTTTACTTGAAGGATGACTTTAGTCCCAAAGTCTAATTTCTGCCCGACATCTGAGTGGATGTCAGATTCCTGCAAACCATCTACAACCTTGGACAATCGTCTTTGTATATCAGTTCATGCATGTCGGACCACATGCAGATGAACATACTGTACATACTGTATACTACAAATACCATTTTAAAAGATCTTGTGCCAAAAAGTAAAGGATTTGTTTACGAAATGTTTGCTCTTCAATTTTTGATATGTGGTTGTTGTACTGTTGCTCGCTCTGGGAAAAGACCCAGGAAACTTACTTGTCAAGTTTTTATTTCCAGACGAACCTTTGCTTCTGGCATCTGTGCAGTCAGAGCTATTACTCCTGGGACTCCATAGTAGCACCTTGCGCCTCCTGTCCTCTGCCAGTCGGCCAGTCTTCTCACTGGATTATGACTGGGCTCAACAGAGAGTTTACTGGCTGAGCCCTGACTACCAGAGCATCCGCTGGGCTGACATAAAAAACTCAAACAAAGGGACGCTATTCAAAGGTACAGTTGTCTCAAGAACTCTACAGTATTGTGGTGGATGGTTCACTAAACCAACAAGAATTGAAGAAAATTATAAACTAATGTAATTAATGTGCTCGCCCAATGTTGGCTGGGATTGGCTCCAGCCCCCCCTGCGACCCTTCGGGATAAGCAGTCTGGTTAATGAATGGAATTAATGTGCCTAATTTAAGATGACTAACAAAATAATTTGTGGAGTTTAGACTGTAACCCTAATTTTCAGTATTCCACTGAAATTTTGTTACAGGAGTAAAGTCAGATTCCATTGCTGTGGACTGGGTTGGTAAGAACCTGTACTGGGTGGATGGCCTGGTTGGCCAGATTCTGGCTGTGAAGCTTAGCGATACCATAGTGAGATCTCAGGACTACACGGTGGTCCTGGGTGAAAATTTGGAGCAGCCAAGCTCAATTGTCCTGCTGCCACACAGAGGGTAAGGTGCTCAGCCTGGTTTAAAAAATAAAAAATACATATTGGGGAAAGTGCCTTGTATAAAAACCTTGTTTACTCCCAGTTTAAACACCAATTCTGTCATTATTACATGTATTGCATAATCAACACTTTCAGGTTGATGCTTTGGTCTGAGATTGGCAGCACCCCTCAGATTGAGCGGTCTGGGATGGATGGTTCAAAGAGGAAGGTGTTAGTGAGCAAAGGCTTGAGCTGGCCTGTCAGTCTGGCCTATGACGTCCTGGAGAATAGGGTGTACTGGGCCGATGAGAAGCTGCGCTGCATCGGCTCAGCCTCTCTGGATGGAGATGACGTCAAGGTAAACACCGTCGGCTGATTTTCCTCAAATGCTAAAACTTTGTGGATTTTGTTACGATGTAGACGGTCAGCTGGTGAATGGTGACCCTGGGTACCCTTCTCTCTAGATCTTTCAGTTAGCCGAAACACCAAGCCCTTTCTCTGTGGCAGTTTTCAATGACAAAGTCTTCTGGTCTGACACGAAAAGAAGAACCATCCGCTCTGCTGACAAGAACACCGGCAAAGATCAAAAGGTTCTTCTGAAGAGACCAGGGCAGCCATTTGGACTCAAAGTGAGTCTTCAACTTGTAATTGTGCAGTTATAACTCCTGAAGCTTAATTATTTTATCATATTTCTATTTTAGGAATATATCACTGTTGGCTGTAACCTGTAATATCAAAGTTGCAATCTTTCAGAGAACTTCTCATGTCAGTATTTTATACATTCAGCTAAATTCTATTTGGGCCAGAAGACCACAATACTTAAAGTCGTAGCTCTAAGCCTTGATATGTACGTTTTCCCCTTTCCCCAGCTGATGCATGCCCTTTCCCAGCCAGCCATATCCAACCCCTGTGATGAGCTGCACTGCTCCCACCTCTGCCTCCTGGCCCCGGCGGTGAGAGGCAGGTCCGGCACGCCGGGGTCGTCGGGAGCTCTAGTGGTGAGGGGGCCTACAGCAGTTTGTCGATGCCCAAAGGGGCTGCTACTTTCCAAGGACAAGATTACCTGCTCGCTACCTACGGAGTCAAGTTTCATCCTGCTTTTGTCTCGTACCAGAGTCTACCAGGTGAATGGTCTCACTCTGGTGTCAAGACCAGATAGCAAGCAGGCCTTTAGTCCTGCCAAACACTTTTGAAAGAGTTCTCCATTCTGGTTAGACGCCTTTACAATTAATACACTTTCTTGCTATTCTCCAGCTCACTCTTGCTCAATTCTTGTTTTTTAACTCACCCTCTTACTTGTAGATTTACTTGCACTCCATGCATCGGGATGGTGTTGCTCTGAAGAAAATGCCAAATGCCAGAGTTTTAGAGCTTCCCGGTGTAACGGAGGCCTCTGCGCTGGACGTGTCAATCCAGGAGCTTTCTCTGTATGTGGCTGATGCAGGACAAGGATCTGTCGATGTGCTGAAACTGAGCAGCTCCAGGTCAAGACAGGGGTTGACGCCCTCTGGACAAATCTTAAAGCTGAAGGTATGCTTGATCTGATTTTAAAGGAAGTGGCAATTTCTTAAATCCTGGAAAAAATATTATTTGACGTTATTTGTTTTGACTTTGAATGGACTGCAGCTATAGAATGTGATGGCGGCATTGACAGTTACGGTTACAACAAGCCTCAAATGTTTCATGACCTCAGTGTTTGCTGTTATTTGCCCTTAATTTGATTTGCTCTGTTCAATCGACAGTGAGCCCATTTTGACTCCTTTCATTTTTTTTGAAAGGACTTGATCAGGCAAGCCTGTGTAAATTTGCTTCAGAATTTTTATCCATTTTGAAAGAGGACTTTGTAAGCATTACTATGCTGTTGAAATACATTTTCAGGTGGTCCATAATTCATATTCAGCTTCACCCTGGTGAAATTTTAATTCAAGAAACTTAACTTCTCTGTCCCACAAGGAGGATTCAGTCACAGCTCTGGCAGTTGACTGGGTGACCGCCAACATCTACTGGAGCAGCACTGAGAGGCCTGATCTCCATGTGACCTCCCGCCATGACAGCTACACCACTTTGCTGCTGCAAGGATCACTGAAGGTGAAGTAGGCTCTGCTTCACTGCTCACATTTGTTCTTTTCTACTCATTTTACATGGTTCCTTCCTCCCTACATACATTCTCTCTAGCTGCTGCTACAACTTATCTTGACTTCGCTGACTTAGCCTTTCTTCTCTTGTGAACGGTCTGATATTTTGTCCAGACGATCTGATATTTTGTCCAGACGAAAGTCCTATTTTGAAGATATCACTTTTGAAGTGTAAATTTACATTTACCCAAATGTAAATGGACAAAGATAAAATTACAGCTCGGTGTTCTTTTAATGATATAGGATTATTCTGTTTAAATCTGTATCTTCAACAATTGTGGACAAATCTATTCGGTAGATTTCTGCACCAGCCTCACAAATGCAGCACCTCCTTCTGACTGCCTTTTAACAAACTCACAAATACTAAACAGTACTAGTAGTTTTATTCTGAACTATCCTTGCATGTATGTCTGGTGTGGATATGAAAATAGTGCAGTTATCTGAAGCGGAGGACGTAATGTCATTGTCAAAACTGCCAGATTTAACAGCCATGGGGTTTTTTGGATAGAAACACCAAGTGTTGTATTGTCAAAGTCAGCAGAAGCTTTCAATAACGCAGTGCATATACATGTATCCTCTTTTTACCCCTGGCATTTAATGGCCTTCTCTGTCTTGCTCGAAGACAAACATGATTAGTTTTCTGGTAGATTCAGTTCAGGTCTTTTGTCCTTTTCAGGGCACCACATCCATTGCGCTGCATCCCCCCTCGGGACGACTTTGCTACACGGCAATAGTTGTGGCAGGTGGGAAGACCCAGACTGAGGTGGACTGCGCCTGGATGGATGGCCGTAACAAAGCAGTGCTGTGGAGGAAGACAAGCATCCCCTCCTCACTGGTTTTTTCTAATCAAGGAAGCATGATCTACTGGGCTGACACAGGTGAGGAGTTAATAATCTCACACACTTGAAGACTTGATAACATATTTCTGCTGCCTGTATGTACCTCTTATTATGCTTTCCTTCCAGGTGAAGGTGTAATAAGCTCTATTGGAGTGGATGGAACGGGATATAAACAGTACAAAACAGGGTCGGGTCTGCTCATCTCCCTCACACATACTGAAAACATCCTCCTCTGGGCCACCTTGGACAAAGGTGACTAAGATCATTTGAAGACTAACACCCACAGTGTCTTTTTGAAGGAAGCCTTAGGGCGTGAATTCTTTCTGTTCCACTCCAATAACCTGTTCAGTCCTGCTTGTTGTTTTTCATTCCTCGTGCATCTCGACGCTTTCACCTTCATTTCATCGCCTTCAGGCAGCAGATGGTATCACAGCCTAATGTAACAATGAATTATTCAGTCAACCTCTTCTCAGCAATCTGTACAGTTTCTGACATCCTTAAGCATCCACTTGTAGTCACTTCTCTCCATCAGGCCAGTCATTGTTTTTGTTGATATTAAGTCTGACTAATGAACACATGGTTTCCTCACTACCCACCCTACCCTATAGCCCCATTCTGACTTCTGAACTGTAGAAACATCAGTAGTTGGAGGTTTCTTTTTTTATGCTTCATAGAATTTTGTCTTTTTTGTGTAGATGTAACTAAACTGTGGTTCAGTGACGGTCTCCAGCCTAACCAACTGTGGTTTGAGACAAAGACCAGCGTGGTGGAAATCAGAGCCTACAGCAGCGACAGTCAGTCTGGTAGGTATTAAAGCTACAATCTGCACCATGGAGGCATGCAGAGTTGGGTAAACATTACAGTGGAGTCAGGAAAATGACAGCTTTCAGTCAGGTAACAGGCAAACCAGTGAAAGTACACCTTCAGGGATGACTAGAAAGCTACGGCAATATACACAATCTTTATTTTAAGATGAGCAGATTTGCGTACAGGTGATCTCAACAGAAGTGATGCCAATGAGGATGACTCTGGTGGCCACTAGATGGCAGGTGAGGTGTTGGAGGATGTTGGAAAATTACAGAATAGACTGAATGCAAAGAGTCTGAAGAGAGGGAGGATGCAGATATTGCTATGACACAAATTATGCAGTGGGACTACAAGAGAAATATACAATGGCATAAAGCAAAATGGCACAATTAAATCACACTTTGGTTTTCCAACCTAGTCATGGTTTTACTTCTGGTCTAACATCCAACTTTGCATGTCATTTGTAATGGATGTCTTCTACTAGTGATTGGTACAATGGTTTTGTTTTTTTAACCTATACACAAATCACAATCTGAAGTTGGTACCAGAGAACAGATGTGCAAGGCCACAAAGTCCTGTCTAGAAAATGAGAAACGAGCTATTTTAAAGCTCCAAGATGCTGTAACATTATTTAATACAACATGAAATTTTCATCCAGATATGTGCTGCTGATTTACCAGCAGTTGCTTAGCACCAATTTCACAGCTGCTTGCACATGCAATCACAACATGCATGATGTGGATATTCTGGACTAAAAGCAAAACAGTTTAACATTATGTGAAGAGGATTTCAGTGTTGACGAGCTACTTTCACCAAATATTAGGTTTATTCCTGCCCACATTTGTAATGTAAATCTACAGGCTCTAAGTCGGCTTAATTTGTAAAACAAACACGGCAAACAAGTTTGGTGGTCACAATTCCTGAATTGTACTATCTGCCCACTTCACCTCAACTTTGCTTTCTGTTAATGCAGGAAGCAGAAAAGGGGTGTTATCTGACACTCGGGGCAAAATGAAAAGACTCACTTAGGCTCAGTCTGAGTTGAATAGATGGCAGGGTGATGTGATACCTGCAGAGAGATGGGGCTTGGCAAGGTGTGGCAGATCCCAGTATGTTACATTGTGTGCTGCATTTTTACAACATCCTCTCTTGCTTAGTCTTTAACCTGTCGCACTCTCTTGCAGTCTAAGTATGCATGCAAAAATCCAGTATCAAAGTTTGTCTTGACATACATGGATAACTAACATGAATATATATATACACTGTATGTAGGCACACCTAGTCACTCGGATGTTCTCCTAATGGCATGTCTACAACAGGAGATAACCCTAACTAATACAAATTATTTACAGTATAATGCTCTTATTAAAACCATAACTTATTAAAGCAGTATCTGAATCAAAAATACGCCTCCAACCGGACTCCTGTGGGAACAACTGAAAAGGCCAATGAGAGTAAAATTAAGACTGTCCTAGCATAACATCTAAATATTTGCACAATCTTTCTAGACAATGTCTGTATTCACTTGCGCATATCCCGAAGCCCAGTGCCCTCTGTCGGTTACCTATTCACACACCGGTTTCACATTTCCTGGACACTAACCAGACTCCTTTTCTCAGTCTGCCAATGGAAGCGTCCTTACAGTGCCGTAGCAAGTTGTCACTTCAAAAGAAAGCACTAAATAAAATGGCAGCCACATTAAGGTGTCAGGCTAGGAGAGTCTCTTCCATCCAGTTACTTCCACCTTTAAATAATCTTAATGCAGCTGTTGGTTTAATTTCCTCCCAGAGACCGTAAAGAGTGTTTGTTTCTTCCAGGAACTAATAGCTGCTCCAACAACGGCGGATGCATCCACCTGTGTCTGGCCTATCCTGGAGGTCGAACATGTAAATGTGGGCGGGGCTTCCGCGCTGTCAATGCCACTTCCTGTGCCCCGCTGCAAGACTGCCCCACTGGGGAGAAATCCTGCTTTGATGGTAACAAGTGTATCAGCGGCAGCAAGTTCTGCGATGGACATGTGGACTGTCCAGACCAGTCGGATGAAGAGGACTGTGAGTTTTGATCTCTTAATATCTTTGTTGTAAAGCACTTTGGACTGCATTTCCTGTATGAATGGTGCTATATAAATAGTTTATTATTTAAAAGGAGAAATTAAAAAGGGTTTTAATTAATCTCAGCTTTGTTTCCACCAAAATGCATTTCAGTCACTGGTCAAGTAACAAATTCAGGGATTGATCAACCCCATGCAGATCTTAAATCTCATTTCCCCTTGAATTAACCCAATCCCTCATGTTTGTCATCCACATCCTAAGTGAAAATTTACCTTTTTTTTATTTTGTTCAATTTCAAACCTACATAACATGCTTTTTTCCATGTTTTGATCATTGTCATAGTTCCCCTTCTATTTTTTAGATTTTTTTTGTTCCAACTACAGAGGTTTCAGTCTCGCTAACATTGACTTTCACTTCAGGTCCGAACACAAACTCGGTCACCTCCAGAACCGAAGTCAGTGATGGCCGCTCTTCCCAGTCGTCTTCCTCGTCTCAACCCATCCCCCAAAAGAATTCTGGTCTTTCAGCTGAAGACTCTACACCCTGTGGTCTCCAACACTGCAATGGTCACGGCAACTGCATCACAGAAGGCAAAGCCACTCGCTGCCAGTGTGTGACTGGTTACAAGGGAGACTTCTGTCAAGAGACAGAAACTGGACAAAGCCATGTGGCTGCAATCCTGGGTGTCCTCTTCCTCGTTGCTATATTGGTGGCTGCTGCTGTTGTTTTTGCTAAAAGGTACAGACCATGAGGAAGAGGGTTTTCTATTGTGCCCTGGCCTGAGGGATTTGCTTTCAAAAGGAGTCTAGACAGATAGTTTTCTGCTGCAGCAGCTCATTTCACTAACACTGAACCAGAGAGGATGAAGTTAACGCTCAAATCAGTTGCTGTAGTGTTTGGTTAGAGTTAAATTTTAAAGAGACTCTTGGATATTTACACCACTTCATTACTAGTCTGTGTTATGTAACTAGGTTACCGATGTAGAAAACTGAAATGTGGTTTTTAAATGTCGTTTCAACAGAAGAGCTTGGGCGTCAATCAGAAGCAGATCCGTGGAGAAGGAAACTCTGATGGCCAACATGGGCCTGCCGTGTGAACTCTACGATTCAGACTCTGAGGTAAAACCTCGGGCCACTCAGCAGAACTTCAACTGCATAAATGAGCAGAGATGTTTATGAATGAACCATTAATGTGACTTATATCGTCAACCAGCTGGTTGACTTGACATGTCTAGTTTACTTCTATTAGTCACCATATGACATCCAGTCATAAACATGGAGACATCAGTGTTGCACAAATGAAATTTGCAACTTAGCATTCTGTTTAATTGGCCTATTTGTAAATATTAAATTCTCTCCCATTTCCTTCAAAATGTCTATTTAAAATTGGTCATAAGGCAACTGAATGAGTTTCTAAAGTCATCAGCTGCAATATTTCAGATTAATGTTGATGCGGTTTTATAAATTAAAGGTAAATAAATTATCTTTTCTTCTCCCCAGGAGCTGGACTCCCCAGTAGACATGAAGAACCCCTCGCTAGCGTTAAAATCACTGCAGCTCAAATAGAAATTCTGAAATATGGCATCCAGTAAACACCTGGTGGCCGATGCTGTGGATTGTTGCATTATATTTCTGGGTTGGTTGGTTTCCGGACTACTCTGAATGCCACAGACATCACCAGTAATGTCTTGGGATGCATTTCTATGGTGCTAAATTTGAACATGCTGATGGTGACTGTATTTTGGTGTAATAAAAGTGATAAAGGATGAACTATAAATCGGACTGCTTGTTTAAATCTCTAACAAGGACAACTTCTGAAAGTTACTAATATAAGTTATCAGCTTTTCATTTTGTCCAGGTTTCATGATGGTCTCAAAAGTGGGTGTGACTGTATCCTGCTGAGACCCAACCTTTATGTCCTCTGTAGTGGACATTGGTTTTTGGTCCAACTTCTGACTCATTGAGCTACCCTACGAAGTCCTAGTGTGCTAAATGAAGGACATCCTGGCACTTCCAATGAAATCTCATGCGTTTGGGTGGAATGAGGGAACATTGTTTTCTTTCTGAGACCAGACGAAGTTAAAATGGAAGACTTTTTTCCCTCCATTCTCAGGAGGATATTCCAATTAATCATTTGTAAGCAGTTTTTGTTAATTAGCCTCCTAAATTCCAGCAATCCTGTCATTTGTTTCCAAATAGTTTTGTAGTTTCCTTCCCGTTATAGTTTGCTCATGCTTAAGACCAAAGTACCACTGGTGGGAGATTATATGACCTCAACAGTTGCAGTTACGTGGCTTGTGCCAACTGCATTGCCTTGTACTGGAGACAACTTTGTACAAATTTGTTTCAAAGTCTTCCCGTATTGCAGCTTCCAGAATGGGACTACAGCGCTAATGGGAAAAGTTGAGTGTCCCTTATAAATTTGACATGGTTTACAGACGGCAAGCTGTGACATGACGGCATCAGAGGGTACATTAATTGCATTACATGCTGCTTTGATGCCGTTCATTTCGTTTTAGGAAATATGCATATTGAACGGCAGGCAATATGCCATCCTAAATCTGGGTACATTTAAATGCATCTCTAGAAGATTCTCATGTTGTGCGTCTACAGTGACTGTGCCATTTTGTTCAACTAATGGGCTTCTGAGTTTGACAGTGAGCCTCCAGCTGACCGATCACTTTCACACCAGTGTCTACATGGGCACATGACAGGAATTGTTTTTTTTTTGTATTGTGGGATGGTGAACTGACTTAATTATTAACTTTAATGCTAGTTATTCAACAACAAATACAAGCTCACACATGCAAAGTTATTTCCACAACACTTGACTCAAAGGCAGACAGTTATGTCACCATGTTAAATCTCTTCATGCCTTTCTGTCTTTACCCATCTGTCATTGTTTAGAGCTTAGTCTGTTACTTTAACTAACCCCTATATTTGTGTATATTGCATGTCTTACTAATGCTACTGTGGTGACACTATTTCAGTGTTAACAGTGTTTACTGTGTTCAGAATCCCAACAGTTATACTACAGATCGCCCTGAGATCTCTCCTGTCAGTTAATGCGCTGCCAAAATGTTGCCACAGCTTTCCATGTTAGTCTGTAGCTGTTACGTAATCTGATACCAGTTTTGACCAAATGCTTCCTTGTGGCATTTTGGTTCTATAGAAACGTACATGGCATGAAAGGTCCCTTTGTTTTCGTACTTCCACCTGTCTTATCAGGTGATATTTACAATGGCATCACATTGTCCTACAAAGTTGAAAGAGGCCAAGTGAAACTGAATCAACATCTGCTGTTCTAACATCTGGATCTGTTTGGTACAGTTCAATTGGACATAGATTTGTGCTTCATGCCTGTAATGTATCTCAAAGTATACATGCATGTGCATAGTTTAACAAGTCAGGCATGGTCCTCTAGACTCCGCCTCACGCCGGAGCCTGAGAAAGCAAACATGGAGACAAAAATGTATTGAATATTCGTATTGCGCAATTTCTGCCTGGAGTGAACTCCCCTTTTGAGTCAGACGCTCAGGTGAAATACTGTATGTGGAATTCTATAAAAAGAATGTAGGTGTGTAGCTATGCACACATGT
>JAVQJF010062498.1:0-15606 GCA_036023855.1 Gadopsis marmoratus | reverse complement strand
CAGCAGAGAAAGGACAATAGACAGTATACAGAAGTGGAAAGATTACCCTTCTACAGCAGCCTCGTGTCTTAAGTGGTAATTCCACACAGCTCCTGAATATAGTTGGGAATTCACAGAGCAACACTTTAATTGAATTTAAAATTACACTTCAAGGCACAGGACTGCAGTGTTCACATCAAAGTGTCTGCATTATGCTTCTTTAGACGTTTTTAGAACAAGAGAATTAATGGTGCACTTTCTCAGTGTCGATGAAACCAGAATATGTAAAAACAAGGCTATGATATACAGTACATTACATTAACTCAGATATGATTCTGCTGCCTGCCATTGTAGAGAGGAGGAGGAGAGAGAGGCCCAGATTCTTCTTAAGCACATGGCTGCTGTCAGATAATCTATCAACAGCGAGTCCCTAAAGGATTCTGGTTAAAGAGGGATACAACATACAACAGAAAGCCTGTCTGGCTGTCTCTGATCTGAACCCATTCTCCTCACTGTTGTTCAAAATGGCTGATTTAAATAATGAATAACTCACCCCTGCTTCCCCAAAAACATCAAAAAGGCAAACCTGCAGTATAAACCAAGTCAGTAAAAACATCCCTGGATCAGTAAAACAAGGTCTGTCTTTGCCCTTCTCCGCACTGCGTGTGAACAGAGGACAAATAGTGGGTCGTTTTCATGATGGAGAACCACAAGAAGTCCGTTTATTCGTCCCAGCGCTGTACAATGTGCGCATGACTCCTGACAATGCTGGAGAAACAGCATCTGGGACATTATGGGGACTATCTATTTCAATAAATCAGCACATCTGGCCCCACTAAATTCAATCTTTTGTACTGGTGAGCTGTGAAATTAAGCTCCACGATGATTAGAATCGGAATAGCACAAAAAGATGCTGGATACCCATTGAAGACCAGGACTGCACACTGCGCATCGGGCCGGATGCTTCTCTAGCATCCATTTTACGTGTTTTGCTGAGCTTCCAGCAGCATTAGTGTGCGAAGACAATAGCCGGGCTATTTATAGGATAGTGTACGTGCGTCTGTAAATGCAGTTACAGACGAGGTCTATTTGCAGGACTAAGCAAACGTAGAGCGTCTATGCAGGTTGATGTGACGGGTACAGCTCCGCACCCATCTACGCTGAGGAAGCAGGGGACCCTAGAAACACTTGGAGACCGTTTTCTGCAGAAATAGAAACATGCTACGTCCAGCAGCATCACCCTGCATTTAGTCCATACTCTTGCTATCGAGCGATGGTAATTTAAAGAAAAGAAATTCAAAAAAAGGCTTTCAGTAGCTGAGTTGTCTTCACTTTTAGGATTAGGGTCAGGAAAGAGGGTCAGGGTCCCCTTTTCTTTGACACCCTCTGAGGATGCTCAGTCAGGTGATGTTGTCATTGTTCCTACAGGGGGCAGTTGAAGGCTACAGTGCTTGACACCTGTTAAAGGCAACTTCCTTGTTCCCCGCGTAATAAACAAGACTTAAGTTTTCTACTCTTTGCCAGTCCAGTCCAGTCCAGTCCAGTTTGAGGCTGTGCGAAAGGGATGATCCTGTCCATTCAAGCCATCGTCCTATTGTGATCAACTGGCCTACAAGCAACCTGATCCAGGTTAATTAAATTCACGTCTGAGGGGCGTGAGACAGGATCCAAATAGAAAGTTTCTCATCGTGGCCCCACAGACAGGAGAGAGGGAGGGGGGGGTGCTGGCGGTGGTGAGAGAGTCAAAGACCGGCAGCACTGAGAGCCATCGATGAGGAAGGAGGGAGGAAAGCGGCTCATCGCTGTAGCTCCTGCAGAGAGCGTCTCCCGTCAAATCCCGCGGACTGGTCCCCATCATACTGGGAACTGTCGTCGTGCCCAGGAAATAATATCAGCAATCATGTGCCTTCTTTTCGCCGACACGGTGCCACCTCAGCGGTGAGGAGGAGGAGGAGGAGGAGCAGCGGCAGACAGCCTGGCAGACAGGTGCGACTCCACAAGCCCGTTTCACTTTGTGTCGGTCCTACTAAGTAACAGAGGTCATGGATGCCCGCAAGGACAACAAGGCGAGGAAACCCATGAAACCCAAAACGGCGACGCGAAAAGAGAAGAAGTACAAAAGCGGGAGGGTCATCAGAAGGAAATCGCTGCGGTCTTTTGGGAATTTCATGGGAAGGATCCTTAAAACTTTGGGCACTTTGGCGCACTTTGGCGACGCGGAGCCGCCGGACGCGGAGGAGGACGACGGCGGCTTCGGGCGAAGCGCCGCCGGCGGGTTCAAGGGCGACGGCTCGCCGGTCTCCCGGGAGGGGACCGCGAAGAAGGGCTCCACCGTGTCCTCCTCCCACGGCTCGGTGAAAGAGCGGCTGTCGTGGTGCTACGGCGACAAGACCCCCGGGGTGCTGGGGCTGAAGAACCACGGCAACACCTGCTTCATGAACGCCGTGGTCCAGTGCCTCAGCAACACGGACCTGCTGGCCGAGTATCTCGGGCTGGAGCAGTACAAGTCGGATATATGCCACCGGAGGGTGAACGGCGAGGTGAGCGGCGAGGAGCGACAGGCCGGCCGGGGCGAGGAGCGACTGGCCGGCCGGGGCGAGGAGCGACAGGCCGGCCGGGGCGAGGAACGACGGGCCGGCCGGGGCGAGGAGCGACGGGCCGGCCGGGGCGAGGAACGACAGGCCGGCCGGGGCGAGGAGCGACAGGCCGGCCGGGGGGAGGTGACCGAGCAGCTGGCGTCGCTGGTCCGAGCGCTGTGGACGCTGGAGTACACGCCGCAGCTGTCTGTGGAGTTCAAGGTGAGAGAGTTTCTCTGTCAGGAGAAATGACTTTATATATATAGAGAGAGAGACGGTTAGTTTGTCTTTAGAATAAATTCGCATGAATGCTTCTTTCTTCTTTTCTTTTCTTGGGAACTTAGCTACAATTGTAGTTTCACAAATACCAGTTACCTGTTCGGCTAAATGTTACTTTGAAATAATGGAATTCATGTTTTTTTTTTTTTTACAATTTATTCAGAAAGGTTGTTAATGATAAGGCTACGTTCCCTCCTGAACAAAGCATGCATGGGCCCCAGACCCCCAGGGGCCCTGAAAACCCCAAGATAAGTGTGTGTGTGTGTCAGTTGGATTGTGATTATTTGATTGGCTGCAGGTCTGTCTGGGAATGTGCTCTACTAAAGCACAATACCGCCAAAAGCACAGGGCCTTAAGGCATTTTAAATCAGATGACCGCAGACTAATTGACACACAGCCAACCTTCGGCTAGGTAGCATTCCTTTCTGGTGGGTTTCCAAATATAATTAAGCTGCCTCGAGTTTGTTTGCTGTGTGTGCGACACTCAATGGGTGCTTGGAGAAGTCCGGGTACATACACAGAGAGACAACGGAGACATCAGAGGGGAAAAGACGGGGTCAGTAGAGGCTCAACAGGAAATTTGTGCCAGAGGGCCCCATGTGAGCTTCTCCAGCAGTGGATGAAGAGGCGTCATTATCTTCAGGCTGGATTATTTATACACATTCTTCCCGTGGAATCTCCCCAGTTACTAGCCAAAGAGTTTGCTCGCCTCAGCACACAGTCGTAATGACCTTATTGTAACGTGTGTGTCCTGTGCCACTGCTCAGCAGCGGCAAGCACATCAGGTGTTAATGCCAAGCGGATTTCGTGGGATGTTTATGCAGCATCACCAACTTTCACAGTCTATATGGGCAAAAGCAACATTTGAATGAACGTGTCAGGTGAGCACTTGATTGAACAGTCAGCCTGTGTGTCCCATTTCCGTGAATAAAGGCATGTTCGTGGTCTAGTGTTTCAGGGGAGGAGGTGAGCACGGTTTCGACAATCTATTATTGTTTGTTGAACTAGTGTGCAGTTTTGTGTGTGCGTGCAGTGCAGTGCGGTTTGCTGATCACATGCTGGCTGCAGCGTCTCCACTTGACTCACTTGCCCAACAATCCAGCACTTCAGATGTTTGGTCTGCGATTCCACGAACTTCCTTGTGGAGTATTGAGCATTCCTGTCTTATTCACTCAGACAGCTAAATGCATGTGGCAGTGGTGTACAGACTACATTACAGTTTCTGCAATATCTTTGTAATTATAAGGATATTAAATTGACAAGTGCTAACACACTTACACACAGAAGGCTTCGTGCAGTTGTAGTCACTCATGGCTGTTGTGCCAGGGAGGCGAGGCCCCCAGCCTTCCTTCTGGGCTTATTGGATGACAGGCAACAAGTAGGCTCACTGAGTAGTAACTGCTCTGTTGCACCAACAGCCTGGGGAAGTTATAGGGGAGGGGGTGCACAATACACACACACACACACACACACACACATCCACACAAGCACGGGGAGACAGTATGAGTGGGATATAATTTATAATGGAAAAGGTTGATATTCATGACAGTGACTTTGGATGTAGCTTTCCTCATCCACAGCCAGGAGTTAGTAATAAATGCATAAGGGAAAGGTAGTGATTACTACAGAAGAAGAGCCTGATGTTGTTTTGATGTGAAAAATGCAAGGAGTCTTGGTGTTGTGGATGATCAATGCTGAGCACCGTGTAAGATTTAAAGAGCAGATTTTAAACCTTTGTCACGTGCAGCTTAACTAACGTGAGCCTCTGTGGGCTTTTAAAATAATAAAAAGCTTGTTATGGGGAATACATGATCTTGAAGTGTATTTGGGTATAGGTCAAAGGCATTGAATGTAGAAATCAGACCTCTTTTGAATTGGGCTCCTGATCGCAGTGCCTCACGATGAGACTGATTCCACGCAGGCTATATGAGGAATATTCTGTGGCTCCAGGTTGGCCATCTCACTGATATCATGCATTAACTCTGGGCCAAACCTTGGTGGTGGTATGTTTTCCCTCACTGTCCAGGCGAAACCTTCTCTCACCGAATGTGTGATTCAATCTCAGTGTGTCTCATTCAGGCCCTTTGCTTTAAAATGAGTTAAAATGGGTGTATAAATCAGTCTCTGGAATGGCCACCTGCTGGAAGGAAGTACTGAATATTAGCCCTTGAACGTAATAATGTGTGGATGTGTTGTCCTGTGTTTAAATAGAGGCGTTCACTCTTCCCTCTGTTTTGCTCTAATGCCTCCCATCACACTTGGCTGCAGTAAAAAAACTAAAACATGTCCTTCACTCCCCTTTTCTCGCCTCTCCCCGTCGCATCGACACAGTGATTTGTGTCAGTCTGCTCATCCCAGGGTGAAGCAGGAGGGAGGATGTTTACTGTAGCATTCAGCCTGGAAAAGGAGGACATCTCCCCCTGCTGAGACGCCTCCAACGGTGTGCACTCAGAGGGAGAGAGAAAGGCAAAGTGGGAGGGAGACGAACCCATCGTCCCTCCAGTGGGCCTCATAAGACCCCCTCTATCTAGTCTGTAATCACAAAAAGGGGCCGTCTACTTTGACAAGTGATCGTTATTACTAAATCTCTTCACAAGAGAGGCGGTGGCAAAGAAGTGGAAAAAGAGAGAGATATGGGCTCATGCAGTAGGTTTGCTAACTTCTTTTGTTTTGGGATTGGTGTTAGGAGTGAGGAGGAGTCGTGAGCCTGTCAGTAGAAGTCACAGTGGCTCAGCTGAAGATACCAGAATGACTTTTTTTTGTGTTTTATTTTTACAAAGATGCAACAGGGAGTTAAGTCAGCATTTAAATGTTGGGTGCATCTTCTCGACAAGTTTGACTTGGAGATGGAAAACACTTTCTTGGCCTTTGACAAAGTGCGCAGTGTGTCTTATACTCTGCTGTATTCAAATGCTGAAAATGTAAAGAGAAAATCATATAAATTCATATTTATTTATGGTATAATGCCAGCATTTGTCCCAAAAATCACACTACATTTCAGGGTGTAAGATGTTTTAATTGTGTTAATCACTAGACTGGTTTAAAAAGTGATGCTTGTGGTTGTGTTTGAATAAAAAGCAAGTCTTTTAGGTTCAGAGAAATGATGAGAAATGAGAGGGTTCTCATGGGAACGCGTTGTTAGATTTAGAGGAAGGAGTGTTTGCTGGTTTCTTCACACTCAAATGACCACCTCACCAACCGTAATCTGATTTTCACTTACAGGACACCAGAGACCCCTGCAACTCAGCACTTTAATCTTATTTGTAAAATTGCTCACCTGCACACCCTCATTAGATTCTGCTACTGTCCATTAGTCCTACACCATGGCTGCTTGACCGAAATGAAATGTGTTACCAAATGCAGCTATGCTTATAAAGGACCTAATAGAGGTGCTGTATTTAAATTAAAATTTCCAACTTTTCCATAACTGCTTCACTACACATTTGATGTTGATGAAATCTGGAGGGATGAAGTGTCCTTTCATTGGCTGGCCCTGAAGTTGTCTACATCAATTTAACTTGATGACAGAGTGAGCGCTCTTTTTTATTTTTTTAAACCACGTTTCACTCCTGAGCTCAAGGATTTAACAGCACAGTAACTACTTTTAGGAGTTGTAGCGAGGAGCCCGGATTCACCTTCCTACGCTTGACAAGATGCAGCTCTGCGAGGCCAGTGGAGCTCAGCCGGGGAGATGAAGCCCGGTGTTGTAAGCAGTCTTGTTGGCTCCGAGAGTGCAGGCAGAGTGTGACAGTGAGGCTGGGCAGCGAGACTGATGGTTTGTTTGCCTTTTCTTGTCTCTGCTCTCCTTCAAGGACCACTCTCATTCTCACGCTCCGTGCTGCCGATGTATACGTTGTTTGTAGAAAGACGCACACGGGGACATGCACCACCTGGACTCCGTGCTGAATCTGCACACTGGGACTGCCTCTCATTCCAGTTTGATTGCAGCAGTTTTTCGGTGGAGCAGATGGGGGACTGTCTTTTTTTTTTTTTTTCTTAGGGGGGAGAATTTAGCAGTGTGTGAGAAGTCAGACTGGAAGATTTTGTTTTCTGTTTTCAAGCACACAATAGATGTAATAATTACTGTATTTTGTATTTGGCCACAGACTTGCAGTAGGATCTACGTCTCAGCTGTTGAAGTGAGCGGGGAAGCGCTAAGGCTTCAAACGCTTAATTTCACACTCATAAAACACAAGCTAGACCACTTACAAGTACTGTTACAGAGGCACCACCATATGCTGTTTGGAAGCAGCATGCATTCCCACGACTCAGTGAGCCACACTACAAAATGCCTACACCGCTGTGACAAAAGGCGATAAAGAAACACAAGTAGAAGAAGTGTGTCGGCGGTGTATCTGTGTAAGCACTATAATATGAGACCATTTTCCACCAGGTTTATTATCCCTCCCGTGATTTGTGTACCAAGCCTGAACAGCACGATGTTGGAAGCCATGGGAATAAATCAATCTCTGCTATACTGCGGGGTGATACTGCGATCACCGAGTCCCAGAGTCTGGGATGACTTTCCTACTTTATCTCAGTGATGGGAAGCACATGGAAATGGCATGCAAGTGAACGCGTGACAGCGACAGCTTCCTCGAGCCTCAGTTTAGCGCACACAGTTTGCGCATTTACAGCTTCTGCTGTGTGCATCAACTTCTCCATTTCAGCGGAGCCCAGGGAGCCTTCCCTGCGCTGTAAACCAGTCAGAGGCGATTATTTCCATCGCATCTCATTCCTTCTTATTTCTTATTGATCGCCTGGAAATCCCACGCCACGGACATCTGCAGACACCCAGACACCTTTTCCCGAAGGATTTCCAAGCTTCTCAGCATTGCAGACAATGTACAGGTCTGATTCCAAGACGTAGCATTTACATTTATCAGAAATACCTGCCTAGTTCTCCATCATTCTGGAGGTGAATCCAGTGTGGCCTAGGGTGACACAGCAAGTAGCAGGCTGAATTAGGACAGCAGGAGGAGGAGGCAGGGAAGAAGGACAGGTGCTACACAGGCCCATAGTTGTGTGTGTGTGTGTGTGTGTGTGTGTGTGTGTGTGTTTTCCCGGGGTGGCTGGGCCGACTGGACCTCAGCTGGGAATGATTAGTCGAGGGAATGGTCCTTGCATGATGGAGAGGAAAGACAGTTAATAAAAAAAAAAAGAGGAAAAACAGAAAGTGGCTGTGTGTTTGCATGCATGAGACAGGCGAAGGATAGATGGAACACAGCGTGAGGGAAGAGAGAGTGGAATAAGTGGCGGCTGTAAGTGATGACTGCCCTGCGTCCGGTCTGTTCCCGACAGCAGAGGTGAGCCGGAAACACCAGGCCGCTGAAAAATGAAACGACAAATGGAGCAGCCGGTAATGACAGATTCTATCCAGCCTCATTCCAGCCGCACCTGTGGGGGGGGGGATGGGTAGCGTGTGGAAAAGAAGAGTGTGTGCAGTTCCTCTTAAGGTTAGAGCCCGCCATAATTTTGTCACTTTTATTCTCTGTCTATCACTGGCGAGTCCATCCAGGTCTGTTTGGCAGGCTGGACACCGATGAACTGAGGTGGTGTAAATGGGTTTTTTAGGGAGAGAGAGGAGAGGAGAGGAGGACATTTGCTTGATGTATGTTTTACAGTGAATTCCTGGCTTGCCAGCACCGTGATTTGTCATTGTTTACAGAGTAGGAGGATGGATGTGGTGAGGGCACGAGGGGGTAATGGTGTGAGGCGAAGCAAAGGGTGCAGGCCCTGCCTCTGCTGACCGCTGTGAGGTCATGACCCCTGCTGCAGAGACTGCACAGGTTTACGTCTGTCTTTTGTCATTCTCTTATCTTTTAGGCTTCCTTCTTCGTCGCCGCTGCCTTTGTTTGCAGAAAATGCTGGTAGTCCTCGATTACTTTTGTTTTGGTCCCTCTTTGCTGAGACAGAAAAGAGCTGTTCTGTTTAATTATAACCTCAAACCAAACCCAATTAAAGCCTCCAAAAGCCTCCATAACCTTGTCTTTTACTTGGCCTTTTGGTGGAGTGGAGTTTCACTTTAATACTTACAGGTGGGAGTTGGGTATCAACATTAAGCAGTAAGTATTTTTAATTGCAACAACTGGAACATTAAGTGAAGAATGTATCATTTATTGTTAGATTCAAAATATTCTTCTATATAAACTACTCACAAGGTGAAAACTTGCAAATTATGGGAAAATAGTGACTATGCATCTTTGTTCCACAAGCTCTGATTTAATGAAAAAAAAAAGAAAGAGAATAAAATCAATAAATGAAATGAAGCTTGTTTCAAGCTAGACGGAATTAGGAGAAATGTTGCCTGAGTCCACCACATCGGGTCAGGCCCAATCATGTGTGGGTTGAGAATCAGATCCTTGGTCTAGACTGATCAATAGTTCTTACAAAAAGATCCGTGCTCCCTCAGGTTGACCCTTACGCCCACCTTCATCCTCTCCTTGACCGGCTCTGACGTGTTTGCCCAACAAACACTTAAGCTCCCACCAGAGCTGTGCCCAGGTCAGCTTTGAACACTGCGAGGGTTCGCAGAGGAACTCCACATTTCACCTCACCCGCAAACTGCTTTCTTTGTCTTTGTCCTCACCACCTCATTACTCGTTTTCCTCCTTTCACTTCTCCCTTTACAAGAACCCAATAAAAAGAAGACTTGATGCTTGGGAATACAACTTTGCCTTTGAGGCTGTGTGGCACATTTCACCAGAGATGAACGCTGTCAACAGATATCACACACACGGATGAAGTCATGCCCTTGTCTTAACAAAGCCATGACCTCTTGTTGTCATCAGGTTGTGTCCTTCTTTCACTTTTCGCCCCTCTCATTTTGTTGATAGCTTTGAGAAACTGCACTGCCTCCGTTTTCTCACCAGCCACAACTCCGCCGTCCTTCTGACAGGGAGACAGAAACACACTCTCAGGCCTGTTGAAACTCCGCCAGCATCCCTCCCTCCTTCCTCTCCTCCCTTACTCCGCTGCTCCCTCTCTCCATCTGTCATCATCCCTCCGTCCCCTGTCAGTGTTTCCTCATAGCGATGAAGCTCATTAGCGGGCTGTCTCCGGGTGGGCCCCCCCCCTCCCCGTGTTTATATTTAGATACTGGGATACTGCAGGTATGATGTGGTGGTTTTTAATGAGGTGTGGAGCAGAGCCTGGATCCTGTCAGTCACACACGGAGAGGGAGAGCGACAGAGAAGTAGCCACCCAGTGTGGTGTTAATGCTGTCATTTTTTTCTGTCTGACGCATAAACTCACAACTCCTTCCTCATAATTGAATTAGACCGTTTGCCTGTTTTGTTTTTTTTCCTAATAAGACCCGTCAGGTTTGGGATATCCTCTGTGTGAGTCATGCTTTGGTAAGCAGTGTATGAACGTGTTTGGAGAACAGTTTCTTAAAATGTTATTGGGCACCACAAATGGCTCATGGCGTGCGTGATTTCCTTTACCGATGATGTTGTTGCTGCCAAAAATAGCAATCTTGAGTACATTATTTAAACAACCACAGTCTTAAAACCTTTGAAAAAATAAATAGGATGAAGTAATTTCACTTATTTGCAACAGCAGTTTGAACTGGGTGTCAGTTTTCTTGAAGCGTAATCTACGTTTTTCCGATATGTTTCAGGATGCAGTCCTGGATATTCTCGCAGCTAGTGAAACTCTACTGCAAATGTCTCTGGAAAAGAGGAATATTCTGATTTTAATGGTGCAGTTTAATCTGAATTTACGATAAATGGCTTGTCAGGGCCTAATTGTGTGTTATAGATCTGACAACTTGCAGCCAGTGATTGTGGTTCTGTGTATTTATATCGTTAATTCGAGGAATGGCATTAAGGTGTTAAGAAAACGCGGATGTTTTGTTTCTCTCCCACTCTTTCTCGGAACACACACGACAAAGGTAATAAAACGGTGGTTCAGCTTGACTAATGTGGAGAATTAAAACTGTAAAATAAATTTGCAACTAAATTTGCCAGATAAGTTAAGGTACAAGCAGGCAGAATGACTTCATAGGAGTCCGGTCAGATCCGTGGAAGCTCTTTTTGATTTATTAATCTATTAAAAAAATGATCTATTTTGATAAGCAGATTTTGTTGAACATTTGCTGGTTCCAGCTTCGTAAATGTGACAATTTGTGGCTTTTCTTTGTCATACATGATGAAATTGTAAAGTTTATATCTTTGGGTTTTGGACTGTTGACTTCTTCAAATTTGGGAAATTATAAAACGCATTTTCCACTATTTCCTGACATTTGATGGACCAAATGATAAACTGATTAACATCAAATAATCATTAGCTGCAGCTCTGTCTGACAATACGGTAAACATTGTTGAGCGGCGTGCACCTTCCAAAGTGTGGGGTCCACTGTGATGAAGTGGGCTCTGCCTATTCAGCTTTTTCAGTGAACACTTGGCTTTTCAGATACCATAAAAACATTTTGTTCCCAGAGTGCAATGGCCAAAGAGAATTGTGAATGACTTTATTTCTCGATCTTATTCCACGTGATAGTTGCCTCATTTTGTCAGGAAGGAGGTTGGTATTTAATGACTTTTGAAATCACCCAAATTGACAGCTTAATAACGGTGTCTCTCCTCTCCTCAGGGCATTGTGGCCAAGTACGGCTCTCAGTTTCGGGGAAACTCTCAGCATGATGCCCTTGAGTTCCTCCTCTGGCTGTTGGACAGCGTTCATGAAGATGCTAATTCCAGCCCCAACAACAACACTAACAGCAGCAGCAGCAGCAGCAGCAAGACCAAAGCCAACGCCAAGGTGAGTCCACATCCTCCACCAGCAGCCACAGGCTCTGCAGCAGTGAGACAGTCTTCGTTGACTGCTGTCGCCTTGCTGTGGCTTAAACTTCAACATGTGATTGGTGATTAAGCTCAAGGATTACTTGCAACGCAGGCACTGCTGTTGCTTGCTTTGATATATATATACCATTTTGAAACCTGACTTGATCTTCCGCTGTAACTGCTTGAGTTCCGTCACATGTATCCTTTCCTCTATCGCTTTCTGTCTGTCTCTCTCTGTTTGACGCCCACACACACACACAAACACACACAAACTCACACAAACTGTTAAAAACACATTTGAGCAATTTTTTTTCTTTCTCTTCTGAGCAAATTTTCCTCGACGACGAATGTCAGATGGTCACGGATGCAACTTGACTGAATCCTCGAGCCACCCCAGACATCCCAAACATGTTTGATTTTCTTGGTAAGATATTTAAAGATGACTTGTAAGAGCTGCGATCAGCTTTAGCCAATACGAACACGGTATTCTTCTTCGTCGAAGCCAGTCTCTCCTTCTGCAGATTCAGCTTTGTGTCCATCTTTTTTTTTTTACTGCACAAATGATTTCACAGGCAGCAAAAGCAGAAAGCTGGTGCTTCTTGTTAAGCTCCGTCTGGCACATTCATGTTGCACGAAAAACCTAGGTTTTCGTAGACAGCAGAGTGCCACTATGATCCAACTTGAGGTGCGGAATCCTCCGGCATGTAACACTGAGACCATTGTTTATTCAGAGCAGTGCATCAGTTTGGGATACAGTTGTATGATGCCGACCTTGTTATCTCACTAAGCTCACTATGGCGGACCTCATCATTGGTCAAGTCTATGGCCATCCTCCTGTGAAATGATTACAAGAGCACAAAATAGTTTGCTTTAGTTCTAGGCCCAAGAAATCCCTTCGCACATGTTCACAAAAGAAGATTATTTTCAGTGCCAATAAGCCCACAGATCCCAGAATGGAGCCGGTTCTGTGAAGAGTTATCGTCGCAGCGCTCTGAGTGCCGTTGTGGTTCTTCCACCTGCAGTTTAGATGAAGCCCATTGAGCCTTGGTCTGAAATGAGCCTTTGTGTGCAGTGAGTCTTTTCCTGTGAGATGTAAAAGGAGAAGCTGTTGAAGAGGCAGGCATCCGTTCCCTGTCTCTCTCTCTTTCTGTCTTTGTCTCTGTCTCTGAAGTGGGACGCTCACCATGCAACCTTGCACTTGGAGGGGAGCCAGGATTGGACGTGATGCGTTGAGAGGGAATGAAGGGCAGACACATCATGACTGAGTTGATGACTTATTATCGTGACCGGTGTCTGACATTAACGCTTGCCAAGCCCCGAAAGCTAGTAAAATTGTATTAATTGTATAAATTGTATAAATATAATTGTATAAATGTATTGGATTGGACAGAAGTGCACTTGTATTGGATTTAACCGAAATGTGTCTTGTGCCACTAGCTACATTGTTTCACACAGACGGAAAGAAACACACGACAACAATGCATTACAGGACATTGCAGTGTCGTAATGCTTTGGCCATGTGCAGCCTTTTTATGTCCCGATCTTGTACTTGTTCTCTGACAGGATCAAATGCTTCCAATCAGGCCCCTTACTGGCCGTCTGTTGCAGTGGTTCTACACAACACAATAGCATCTAATCGTCTGTTTCTCTGCTGTCTGAACAACCTGACTGAAGCTGAATCTTGGCATTGTAAGCACTGCAGTGGCAGTGAAGTAGTGACTATGAGCAAGTTGCAAAGTAATACACTCAACCTAGACTTGTTTCTTTATTTGACATCATACAGCTGAAAATAGGGTGACTCATCATTTTACTTTATATTTCTGTTTATTATCTTTTTATATTTGCTTGCACACATTTTTCTTGGCAGATGTGTAATTCTACCAGGAAACCCACCAATACACAGGAAATATTCACATGTTATATCAGTGCATGTTAATCTATTTGTTGTTGTGGTGAGTTCACCACATTAAGCGACATTAAACTCCATGATTATTGTCTAACTGCAGTGGGGAAGATCTCCAGTTCTTTCACACGTTTCATTTCTTGGACCTTTCGATTAGTCTGTGGCTGTTCAACTTAATATGACACCGTATGTAATTGAATGCGTAACTCGACGAGAGTGTGTGTTTGTGTGCTCACAGCGTTTCATGTGGGATAAGAAGACCTGCTGTGATTAACACCCTCTGTGACAAACCCCTTGTTTAATTACATTTGCTAAGCATCATCTTGTTTCCGCTTCTGCCTCCACTCTGGGCCTCGCTGCGCTGCCAGCCGACGACCTCCAGTCCTGTTAGTCAATGAATTCTGTTATGAGCTGAGCTGTCGCTGCGCTGCCACCCACTGCCCAGCTCCCCCTCTCTGATAGCAGCGCTAATATTGGTAGTCTTTATGCCACATAAACAGCTTAGGGCTGTGGCTCTCATTAGGCTGCCAGTGAATCATGGTGTCATAAAGCCGGCCTTCCTCCGCCGCTTCTATGAGGCGGAGAAGAAGAAAATCTCTGGCTGCTTCACACCAGGAGGGAACATGTCTGATTTTTCGAAAGTAAAAATGCTCCCCCTGTGCGTAAATTGATTTAATTCACGTAGCACAGTGCGCTCATGCTTATACTGCTGATTGTAATGTGAAAGCCTTGGAACTGTGGAGATGACACGCGTTTGTGTGGATTTAGAGAATTCGGTGACCTCAAACTTGTTTGAAACATTCTCAAAAACAGCTGGATGAAAAACAGAAACACACTGAAACTTACATGCACAAAGCAGATGCACGCACACTCAATGGTTTGATTCTTCCATTGAAGTCATGCATACAGTGGGCTGAAATCAGGTTAGTGTGGTACCATACACTTCATTAATAATCCATAGAAATACATTCATTAATCATCAAATAAAAGCTAAGTGTCAGTCTAACCTCTCCATCCATACACATGTTCTCTTGCTCACCTGCATGTGTGCTCTTTCTATTTATTTTGCTGTCTCCCTTACTCTGTCTCTCTTTCTTTTTTTCCTCATCTTTCAAAGCCATACACAGTTCTGATCCGCATCAAACCCAGAAGGTGAAAGAGGGTTGACCGATGTGTGTTGACCCATTCAAGCAAATGGGGAATGGGACATTAGACAAGAACTCCAAATATTGCAACGTTTAGCTACAGATCACCTCTTGAAAATAAAGTCCATGACTACCACTTTTTTTTTTTGCAAATATTCTTTCTGCTATGTTGATTCTGTAAACTCTGTAAATAGTAATGGGAATACAGAGAGAAAGGAGAAGAACCTTCCACAGAACATTAAGGGAGAGGGAGGAAGTAAAGTGACGTTGATTGCGCTGTCTGTCACCGGAGCCTGGGAAACAGGTTTCTAGGATTATACAGGTCACGCTGAGCTAACAATGTCAACATTGTTCCTGTCAATTTCACACATTTAGTGAATAGCACCTTGGCTTGCATGTCGTCTTCACTCTTCTCCTGACCCACCCACAGACTTCAGATTGTTTCTTATGCAAAGTCCTGCATTTTTGTATCAACTTAACCACGTTGACATGTTGTATAGGCTATGTCATTGTATTTACGCAGCTGCAACAGACTGAAACCAACACATTTTGACATGCATGTACATCTTCACCCTGTTGAGGACACCATTGTTAAGCTCTCACTATATGATGCCTTTTTACATACAGTAGATTCTTTAGTACTTTCTAAACACATCATTTGTCCAATTTGTTCAGTGTATCAGTGGCTTGTCTGGTTAGGTTTGCTTTAACAACGTCATGCCTTTCAGAAAAATTAAAGGAACACTTTGAAAACACATCAGATCTCAATGTGAAAAAAACGTCATGCTGGATATCTCTACTGATATGGACTGGGTAATGTGTTAGGAACGAAAGGATGCCACATCGTTTGATGGAAATGAAAAGTATCAACCTACAGAGGGCTGAATTCAAAGACACCCCGAAATCAAAGTGAAAAAATGATGCGGCAGGCTAGTCCA